>CM052131.1:17072212-17208324 GCA_028454255.1 Halictus ligatus
TTTCAAACGGCGCCGTTTTAATTTCGCGTTCGAAACTCGGGTAAACAATGACGGTATCAAACACAATGCGATAAGAGGACGAACAGAGAGTCTTCTAAAACTAGATCTGCTTATTTCCTGTCTTTGTTGGAAGAAATGCTGTTTATGTTGCTCTATTGGTCGATAAGCAGACTGCGGATTCGATGCATTTATAACAAAGCTGAAATATAAAACAGTAAACTGTTGAATGTTTAAAAAATGAAATGAGTTTGAGAACATCTCAGTAATGATTCAATTACTCGGTAATATTGATGCAAAATTCGGTGGTTTATCCAAATTCGTGACAAAATGTTGGGCATTTAAAAAAAAACCGTAGGTGACCTTCGTAACTCGGTGGAAAAGCAAAGTAACAAAAAACAGATAACAGCTCCTAGAAACTATGTAACATTTGTTGGAAAAATTTATTCCCACAACAAATAACTTGGGAGTTATGCTGTGCTGCAAGACTCGCCCTGCAGGTAACAAGAAAAACAATGAAAAAGGAAGAACAAGATATACCTGCGTATACGTTGTTTTCCGTTTGTTTTGATGCTCTGTGTTCGCACGCCTGTAGCGCATTGTCGCGTGTATGAAACGCGTGTCTCATCCCCGTGCGAAAAGGTTCTCGGTTTTCTGCAAGATTAATTGTCCGCGAGGGGAACTAATAAGCAAATGCATGGGATCTATGGAGCCTCGGATCTCGGATAGCCTCGGTAGATGGTGTTTATACCACGAAATTACTGCGCGTCACGCGTAAACAATATCGGTGTCGTCTAAGAGGGATTAGGCTGTCTAGTCGGGCGACGGAGTTTCTTGTCCCGCAAACAGCTCACGCGAGTAATTACCTTGACAAAGTTACCTTCGTCTCAAGGCTACTTACAATTAGTTTCGTAAACGACACATTCGTAGAACGATATTTAATGATCCGGAACGAATGCGACGTGGGAACTTGTTGTCGGCCCTGCCGCGGAAATGTTCCGACATTGATATTGATTTCATTGGCCGTGCTATTGATGTAGTCTAATTAACCAGTTATGCAGGCAGATCGTGCCGGCCGTATGCGTGCCAATAGTAGTCGCCGGTGGCTAGGGCTCGCGAAGAAGAGATTGCCCGACATTATCTCTGTGTTTCACGCGGCGAATAATTCGATGAAATCAGTATGTGCGTCTGAGCATGAAATTAACTTCGTGTACCTGGACTACATCATTCACGGATCACCGTAATCAGGGATCCGCGCTAATATCGATTCCCAGTTGCGAAATTCATTCTCGTTCACTATTCACTCATTGACAGCGCCTACGATCTGTTCATTGATTTCCAGTTGTTCATTGATTTTCAAATTACCCCTGTTCGTGCGCGATCCAAAACCGATCCGAACGGCGAATGTATCAATAATTCATTGTTTCTTTAATCAGATGTCACCGCAATTTTATTTTTTACAAACTTCGCGTCGTTGTCGCGCTTGATCGTTATTACCGACGAAGTAATAACCGACCAAGAAATTTTCCTTGACAAATAGAGACTGATATTCGTGTCTACTAATAATTATCGATGAGCACGATGAGTTAATTGTTCCCAGACTGGTTGATTGTGTTCAATCTTTCACGTTATCAAACATGGATTACCATGCTTACCGGGATGCATCTCAGAATGGAAACGATTACCGCGATTAATTGAAGTTTCGTACCAAGTGTGGTGACTAGACTGCAAGTTTTATGCATTTTTGACAAACGTAGATCGATCAAATATAAAACGATAAAGACATTAGTAGAGTTTATTGATATTCATATATATTTAGTCGTTGAAATTGTTAAAAGAGAAAATGGATTTGTATTTAAAATCCGTTTCTCTCGATCGAGTTAAACCGTTTTTATTTTGCGGAAAGATTCGCAGGCTAGTGGTAACTTGTTGCTTCGGCTTTGCGAGACTATATTTAACGTCAAAATGGATAATCACGGATATTTTTATTCGCGATTATTGAGAATGTAAAAATCTTAATAAATACACTCTTGTTACTTCTATGAAGTAAAGTAATGTCCAATAATTTCGTACCAGTTTTTTAAAAAGACCACGAAATTGCTTCCTCTTTACACACAATAGGATGTGTACAAAATATACGTTACTCTGCATGTATACGGTCGCAAGAGTCGCAAAAGTAAGTTAACATAGTTAATCTTCAACACTTTGACTGCCAAACTAGAAACCACAAAAATTCTATGAAATCAAAGTAAGTTATTTAATGCAATAAAAATTGAAATAACTTTCTTGCATTTTGCAGATCCCAATTAAATTTGGTGCAATGAATACATTAACGTACAGCTGATACGGCAGTCAACGTGTTAATACTGACAATATACGTTTCACTAACAAATTTATTTACTTGCTCGCACCTTCCAAATACAAATAATTTGATTTCATTCATCACATTCATTTGTCTATTCGCACCGCAGTCAGAAAATTGAAATCTATGCACGCGATGCTAATTCGTCGTTCAGCATTTGCTCTCGAGCAGCGTTGTCCTTTGTGAGCGAACGATTCGCTGAAATATGCATGGTATAGAGAGGTAATAGTAGCGAGGCGGGTCCAATGATAAAGCAGATGGATGGGCGCTGGGGTCGAAGTATAATCCGCGTGTCCTTAATGCGAGTCAATAATTCGAATCCTCGCGAGCGGGCTTATCGCTGCGTGCGGGCTCGATCGACGGGCAGAAAACGCGGAATTCACGGCGAAAATAAAGAGAGGGAAAGCAGAAAAAAATAATGCGGAGTCACGCGAATAAATAGTCGGGCCTGGCTGAGGGAACGCGTGTTCGCTGATAAGGGAAATGACGGTCGATGGCCGATCGCCGGCCGATATGCATTTTTAATTTATCCCGCGGAGGGTTCGGAGGAAAACAGCCCTGGAAACGCGCGCCGCAAACGAGCCAGTGAAAAACACCGAGACGTTACCGGAGCTCCGGATACATAAGCCGGAAAGTTAGGGAGGCCGGCTCGTTCGTTTCCCGTTATCCGGCGAGTCTGTTTCGCGTAATTGTTTCGAAAAGTTGCGTGTTAATCACCGGCCCCCACCCCACCCCACCCCACACCCGGCCCTCCTCACTCTTCCAGCATCGACTAATATTACACGTAGGTATAAGATTCCGCATAATTCTTCGCAGAGCACGGCGTATCCGCTCGGAAAGCTCCCTAACCCACGGGCAGCATTTGCATGCTCGTAACTTCGGCCGCGTGGCCGCGATAACGTACTTAGACGCTGATGCCGGGAACACGCGTCCGACCCGATGATAATAGTTATAAACGTTACCCGGCCGACGGAAAATAAACCGCGCCGCGCTGCGCAGCGCTGTGCCGCTTCCACGATCCGATCGTTTGAATTGCAAAACGGAAGATCGGCCGGTCAACCGGCCCCCCCCCCCCCCCGGTCCGATAACTGGTCCCGACAATCGCGGCACGCTTCAAAAATGATTGCCGATATCGGATAATTGCTCGTCAGACCGAACCGCAAATAGTTTCTGTAAATTCCTATGTCAAATAAAACGGCGTAATTTTTCACGCCTTCCCGCGACAACGCCCACGAATCAAACCGACCGGTGTTCAAGGTTATTCGGATATCCGATTCAGCGATCGCCGATAACGTAATTGTGCTTCTCTGGGGATGTATATTGCGTTTCCAGGCATCGAGAAAAGTTCATTGAAATTTAAATGAATTTGTTCCGCGAATTTACCCGCTGGTTTTGCTGTGCGAACATACCAGGATATACCATAATATACCATAATATAACAGAATATACTAGAATATACCATAATATACGAGAATATACAATAATATAACAGAATGTACCATAATATACTAGAACCTACCAGGATATACCATAATATAGCATAATATACCAGAATATACGAGAATATACAATAATATACCAGAAAGTACCAGAATATACTAGAATATACAATAATATACCAGAATATACCAGAATATACCATAATATACCCGAATATGCCAGAATATACCAGAATAAACCATAATATACCATAATATACCATAATATACCATAATACACCAGAATATACTAGAATAGACCATAATATACCAGAATATACCACAATATACCCTAATATACATTAATATACTCGAATATACTGGAATATGCCATAATATACCAGAATATACCATAACATACCATAATATAATAGAATAGACCATAATGTACCAGAATATATATCAGAATGTACCATAATATACCTGAATATACTAGAATATACCATAATATACCATAATATACCACAATCTACCAAAATATACTAGATTATACCATAATATACCAGAATGTACCAGAATATACTAGAATAGAGCATAATATACCAGAATATATCAGAATATACCATAATATACCATAATATACTAGAATATCCCATAATATAACTGATTATACCACAATATGGTATACCATAATATAAGTGATTGTACCACAATATACCATAATATACCTTAATATACTAGAATATACCATAATATACAAGAATATACAATAATATACCAGAATATACAATAATACACTCAAATATACCAGCATATATCAGAATATAACACAATATACCCGAATATAACAAAGGGGTATTGAAACCGGGTATTTGGAAACTGTTCGTTGCGTTTTAAACAGAAGTTTCTCGATATCTTATTCTCTATGGAGATGCGAAGGAGATTTGTCTCTGTGATTTGGAGTTCATACTATTGTACATTTTTATATTAAAATATGTGGAGTTAGAAATACGAATTAAGTAGAAGTAAGAGCAAATACTAGGTCTCTTAGGCATACTTTCAAAAGGTAATTACAAGAAGCTTTTATTCCCTTCCATTCACACCGCCCAATATCTTAATGATTCGACTAGATAATGTCGGGTTCTAGACAGCACGATTAGTCCGCGAAGTCAATTGTTGATCGAAGATTGGTCGAAAACAAAACTCTCCGCGCTAACTTCGGCCGACAGATAATTTCAGCTAAAACCAGCTCGTTAACGACAACAATGGCGGATGGCCACTGAAATAATGGGAAACTTCGGGGGGTGGCGGGGGGGTTCCGGGTCTTCTTAGTTCGTCCCTGTTAAATCGAGTTCCCCGGGAAGCTTCGGAAAAATATTGAATGCCCCAGCCAGCCGTCCACTCCGCACGAGTTTTAATGGATCGAGGGCCCGGCGAGGGAAAACGTTCCGAGAGAAACGCGCGCGAGTTTAAGACTCGGCGGGGAAGGACATCGGGCGTGGGCGGAGAGGAGACGAGCCGAAACTCACCGAGGAATTGAGCAAAGACGGTCAGTCGGATCGTAAAAGGGAGGCCGCGCGAGAATAAAGTTCCATCCTCTCGGATTCCGGCGTTAGTCGCGAACATTTTTCTCATTAAATCGTCCCGGGTGACACGCGTGCCACACTCCCTTGGTCTGCCCGACTACTTCGATCTTATATCACTGCTCCTTCGCTCCTCGTCCGCCTTCTTCCATCCGTCCCGAGCCACCTGATTCTGCACCGGCGACTTTCAACCTTCCCTATAAAATCGATGGAAATATGAATTGAAAGAAACCGATCTGGCACGTCCGTCGATTTAATCGAGATCCCCTCGGCTAGCCGACACGTCCGTTACCACCGTTTGCCAGCGAAACAAACTTCGAGATTACGATCAATTAAATGCTGTCCGACATCAATTTCTGTGAATTGGGAAAAGGGCACTGTTATCATAAATGAGAGCCGACCGTTTTATCATCTTCTCGTTCAGTTTTTTCTTTTTTTATTCCACAGTTGTAACCTCCGATAAGAGGTTATTCTGCAGTCTGTATTACATTGTTACGAGCCGGGGCTGCGAACAACGCGAGAGGCCGGCGAGGGGATTGTTACCCCAGGAAAACGGTTTCCATTTGTTTTCAATTTTGAAATCTTTGTTAATTTGAATTTAAGATTAGTAAGCCTCGTAACTTTAATTGATACAATCCGAGCGGTAAGATTGTATCGCGTGGGAACGTTCAATTATTAGATTAGGATATTAGGCAACAATTAAGGGTTGTAGATTATGCGAGTTAACAAACAAGACAAATATATTCTGAATTAAGATAATTACAAATGGAGTTGTTTGTGTCGCGAATGAATGTAGTAAGTGTACAATTGGAGAAATTGTTACTTACGATGCACGGTATTGAAACACTGGCAATGCAGGGTCAGAGAGCGATTGTTGAATGCCAAATGGAATATATACCGAACTAACGGAATCCATAAGGTTACGATTTGATTCGAAAGGGATTTTAAACCCGATCTCACTAGAATTGGCTCTGACGCGTGTAACGCGACGTGACTGCATGATTACTATACCGCTACTGAACCACTTCTGAATCTCTACTGAACCAAAGAGGATGAAAATGAACGGGTTTATATAAGTTTAAAATGAAAGGGATACTTTGTTTAATACTTAATGTCACGTAGGATAACGGTCACATTTTTTGTCACTTCTAATGAAAACCAGGCCTCAGTTAGATTTTCGTTAAAAGAGGTTAATGAAGGTTATCCGGGCTATTTCCTATCAGAATATTAATTAACGGACGTCAGAAGGAAGTGTCTAAAGATTTTCATATAAAGAAGGCATACAGTGTCTTCCATGAATAGAAGGGGCCTGTTGGAACGCTTTTCGTTCTCAGAAAAGAGATAAGAATTTCTGATCGAAATGAATGTGAAGATAACGTCTCCATACGTAACAACATACATAATATTACAATAATAACCTTAGACTAATGTGAAGGTAAGGTAATAGGAACATACAGTTGGAGTCACTTAATTGGTAATGGACATCATAAGATCTTGCGTAGAGTGTTTGTAGGTCTGTGGGGCAGTATATTACAGGACATGGGAAGAAAAACTCCGTAAACTCAGGTTATATATAAATTTCAATCTGCGCGTGTCATATAGAGGACATTGCCATAAGACGTGATCAATATCCTGTGTTCATGACCACATAAACAGTCAGGGTTATTTACCACATTGATTTTAGCTAGAGAGAAGTTAAGACTATAATGACCAGATCTAATTCTGTTAATGGTCACAATGATTTCTCGAGATAAATTTTTCCCTGTGTACCAGGGTTTCCTTCTTTCAGTAACTATATATTCATTGGTGTTACTGAGGGCACGTGATTCTCGTTCAGTTAATGTTTGATCTAGCCTACTAAATTCTTAGTATTTTTTTTTTTTAAACATTAGTTTCTAGTCCCATTTTAATATACAGCGGCTCACGAAAGTGCTCGACCTAACCTTCTTTTAGCAGTTAGAGGCATTGATTTACCAAATGTCGTGTAAAAAACAGTTCGAAAAGATTGCAAACGGAAAAGTAAAAATTTTATAAAATGTTTTCATTTGAGTCCATAATGAAAATGTAAAGTATGCTGAAAATTTCATCATTCAATATACAGGGTGTTAAAATATCTCCGAAACTAGTGCGCGGATAAAAAAAGTATCTTACGAAAATTGCTGCTCTTTTTATGTCCAATAAGATCCCATAATAAAAAATATAGATTTCCATTTGAAAAAGAAAACAAAGTTAACCTTCAAATAACCTTGAAAACGCCACCCAAATGAAAAGCTAATACTGCCCCCTCCCCTTCCCCTGCCCCAACACCCTGTATGTCAGAAAGTATGACAGTCCGTTCATAGGTAATTATAAATCTCGTTTCCACATTCAAAAGACAATAAAAAAACACTGTTAGCCGAAATAAATCTTCGTAGGTCTGATAGGGGCGAAGAACCATAAAGAATGTATGAACTGAGCGAATAAAACCAAAAGTTTTCCAAGTTCGAAGACACATCTTAGCTGGCCGCCTATTGAATCAATTCCATAAGGTCTCCGTTGAGTTTCCTCGGAGCTTCTCGGACAAAAATATTTGTCAGTTCCGGGGGAGGGGGTAGAGGGCGGCGATACCTTCATCCATCATCCGGTAGCCAGAGTCCGGCAGGATGAAGTCGGTTTCTTCCTTAGAGCCTCGTGCAATTTACGTAATCCGTCGTGGCACATCGCAGTCCCTGGATCGTCTTCCTCCCCGGTTTTCCGTTGTTCATCCTCTTTTCCGGCTGGCCGAGCCACTCCCACCTCGTCCACGAGGATGGATGAAAAACTTTTTTTCCCGCCCTGTTGTCGGCCGCCCTTCGGTGAATCCCTTCGAAACGATCGCCGTCGCGGTCGTAAAACTGCTTCGTCGGCGTCGTTTCGACGAGATATGCGGCGCAGCGTTTCGCAGCCCCGGGGATGAAAAAAGAAAGCCGAAATCCGCTATCCGGCGCTCATTGTTCGCGAATACCTCGTCGCTAATGAATCTCCGACGGCCGTGTCGGCGACTAATTACGCATTATTCGATGCGATCAGACCGGTCACCGATACTCTTTTGTCCACGCCGATGGGAAAAGGTTTGCAAGCCGGTTTAACACGCGCCGGTCCGGAGTAATGAAATTATTGGCGGGCCCCGGATCCGTCCGCCGTGGAATGTTCGGCGGGAATCGTGTAAATAGTTTCGACGATTCCGAGGGTTATTGAACGACCTGCGTTTACGTAGATCTTCGTGGCCGACATCGGACAAGATAATCGAGCCTTTTATGCGAAGTCACGCGTGAGGCCATTCGTCTGCGTCCTAAGTGAACGCGTTCCACGTCATTTCCTCGGGAACCAAATCGGAGTAGCCCTCACGATCAGTAGATGCTCGATAACAATTTTGTTAATTGTAACAAAATTAATCATTTAAGCATAGAACTACTTTACTGTGTGTTCATTGTATTGATCCACCGAACGTAAAATAGATAGTGGCAGTTTCTGATATTTTTTAGCAAACCTAATATGCGAGATGGTAACCTATTACCGTACAATCCTTTGCCACTGCGACGATAATTCACCCTTTGCAATCGACTGTCTTCCCTGAGGCACCACTACAAATAATTATGCTATAAGTGCAAACTGTTCTCGCGCCACTATATCTCCTTGTGTTTAGTAACTTTCTGAACGTTCGCATCGCATCGCAGAAATTAAATTGAGAGAAAGAAAAAAGAATATTTGAACAATGCTTCACCCCTTAAGTACTGTACGCCACTATAGTGGCTTCCGTGGAAAGCATCAGTTTAACACTTTAACGACCGATCAGACAACATGTGTGTGATAGCCGGAACAACCGTGCCATGTTTGCTATGCAAAGAAAATTAGAAAACCTACTTATTTTATGTGTAAGACATATAAAATAAGATTACATGTTGATGATTGCTTTAATAATTATCATACAAAGGAAAAATATTAAATTTCTATATAATTTATATTTAAAAATATCAAATTTTTGTTGCTTTTATGTTTTATTCTAACTTTTTCGTGAATTTAATAAAGTTCTTTAAAATTAATTCTTCAAAAATACTGCCGGCCCGTGGCGACGTTTGATTGCATAGACGCGCGGTCGTTAAAGTGTTAAACGGTACGACCACTATAGTGGCTTCCGTGAAAAGCTTCAGTTTGAACGGTACGCCACTATAGTGGTTTCCGTGGAAAGCTTTATTTTGTGCCATGCGCGGCCAGGTGCGTCGTTCCTGGGAGACAGAGTCGCTGACAAGCGCGCAGTGCTTAAGAGGTTAAATATTGATTGCTAATGACTTTGGGGCGTTTGTTGCGCATCATAATTCCCAGAAACTAATTGAAGTGTAAGATCCGCAGGACGCCACCAGGTATCTTGAATTTCGGAAACCGGCTCGTAAATGGCATGCCCCCTTTCCCAACATGTGGGTCTATGCTACAAGTGTCAAGTGCAGGTGCGGACGCTGCTGTTCCCAAGCAAATCACTCGACACTTTGCCGCCATAGTTGTGTCGTAAAGCAACGAATTCGTAAAGGAGGCATTAGGAGACTTTCGCAAAAATGTTATCGCCTAACTCGACCGTAACGTAAACCAGACTCGAATTGGTGTTAGCGACGCAACAGGTTATTTGCGGCGTATAGCATACTCGATTAAAAATTGAATAAACAGTGTACGTGGCGGGAAAAGTTTAATTAAGTTTTTATTTGGTGTCACACTCTTTCACACTGCACTAACAATTTTCATTTGGTTTCAGAACTCTTGTATTAGATATGTCTCTGTGTTCAGTGGAACATTCGCGGTCTAATAATCGCACATCAACACTAAATAATGCAACGAATATAAAATAAAAAAGCTCTATGATCTATTCAGTAAATGACAGTTTTTCTTTTCAGATAAATGCCCTTGTTATGGTCGAACGTCGAGCATTGGGTCCATTTTGATCTAGAGTTATGCTAGCTGCCGATATTAACACTCGGATTCCTGCGAGTTCTAGGCCCATGGCGTGGTCATTTCTGACCCACACCGATACAGTATATTCTCGATATATATCAACAAGGCGGGTTCAGGAAACATACTCGAGCCGTGTTATGTTTTGTATGCCTCGCGGTAGTGGGAATAATTCCGCGACGTTTATCCTCCAGACCTTGGCGACATATACAGAGAAATCGCTGTATTTCACTAGTACAGTTTTATAACAATAACTGGTCGAAGTATTACTGTACGTTTAACAGAATTCAATGATCAAAAGATCGACATTTGCCGTCAGATTTTCTATCGATACGGTCAAATGGAGCACAGCAAATAATAATAGCTCGGAATTCGGTGAACCCGGTCCCAGTCGATGCTTTCGATCGCTCCCATGGCGGCGGATATATCGAGGCCGGGTTGTTACGCAAAAAGAAGAAGTCCGGATCGATGCGAGCCGTGTATCCCAACGCGATTAAGAACAGGTGTGTTCAATTAGAGCAAATGCGCGTAACTGGATCGCGAATAACGCCAATATCGTTACAGGACTCGCGATCACTGTAAAATCGGAACGAATTGATTCGATTTGTTTACCGGCGCAAAGGGTCTCGTTTCCATTGCCCCGGCAATCGAACCGTAACGATTGCCTGTGTTTCGGGGTCTCCATTGGCGTTTGAATCATGAATATCATTACTTAGGAGGAAAACATCACGCGCGCTCGCGTCCGATTTCGTATATAGAAGAAGGCTTTGCGTTTTTGAATGATTTTTAAAAAGGAATCGAGAGAAAGGTGCGTGGAGGGGGAGGGGTGGTCGACAGATTTCAATATGCTCGGGGACAGTCGGAAATGCTTTAGGCATATTCGATCGAGCGGAGGAAACTCAGGCGAATGGAACGCTCGCTGGGAAACGGGACGATTCCGGGAAAGGCCGGACGATTCGGGTCACGGGTTTTCGATAGGGGTTAATGTTATATTACTGAAAGACTTACCATTCTCCCGTACGGAAACTGGAAAGAGGCAAACGGAAGGTGGCCGCGGAGAGGGTTTCGGCCGGGCTGTAATTCGTTTCACCCTTTCTCCCTCTCGCGTGGCTCTTATTTACTCTTACTTCTTCGCTGTCCTCGTTCATTCAAGTAGAAACCACTCTCATAGAAGCGGCCTGAATAGCCCGCTTATGTTCTTATAGTCTTCAAGAAAATAGGTGAGCTCGCTCATTCTTACCCAGCGTCGACGTGACAGTTAGTTAACTCCCTCAATACCGAAGGAAAATACGTTTCAATTTAGCTCTCCGAACTTCATTCTCCGTGCTCGGTGTGTCTGATTAATGAACTAAGAGGTAAATGTAATTTAAAATTAAATAAGCAACGCTGAAATTGTGTAAAGTGTAAAGTCCAGGTTTTAAAAATTGTTTAATTTCTACTTGAAACAATCAGCTACTTATTTCAAAGATATGTAGAACTTCAAGGCGTATAATTTTATTACAACGTGGACTCATCCTATTTTTGTACCAAGGGTTTTATTTGATTAAAAGAAATTTATAATTACCGAGCAGTAGACATACCTGAAGAATATTGCTCTGTAATATTGACAAAACTTATTCAGTTTTCGTACAATTTCTACTACTATAGAAAATTTTCAATAAAAATGTTCATTCATAAATTTCGACAGAACCGGAAACCTTAATAAGCTTCAGAAAGGTACATAATTAATAACACTTTTCCGAAGGCTCAGTCAAGCAGAATAACAGCTTCTCAAATAATTATCTTTTATCTACCCGGCAATTAGTACAAATTTATATCTTCGAATATGAAACCTTTGAAGAGTTATTGATCATACTCTTACTAATTATTTACGAAAATAATATTTAATTATTTTATATCTGCGTTAATGTAGGCCCAGTGTATTTTCATCGTCCGATTTTCATAATCCGATTTCAATGAATTATTACAGTTCAATGGCATTACATTATTACGTGAATGATTCGTAAACGGAATACGTTTAATGACATATCGTAAATTCATACGACGTAATGAACGGATTTAATATGAGTCGAATTTCTTAAAAAATGATAGGTTTTTCAAACACTACTTTGTAACAACATATTATGCAATCTCAAAATAGTAAGTAAGTACTTTCGTTTATTTTTCAGATGTTGATTCATTTATTATTCAAACTTAGACAAGTATTTTTGCATCCAGTTTCATCACAGAGACAAACGGTAAAAACTAGAACTAATTTCTGGGTTAATGCGCAATTAAAAACCTTAGTAATTACCTTTCAGTACAATAAAGAATTTAATTACAATAAAGAAAAGGAAAACGACATTTACGTAATAGAAATAGTATTTGTACGCTGTTGGTTTGTATAAAAACTGCACATGTGAAAACACCACGTTATTGGAGCGATAAAAATTCCGCCTATAAACGTTGAAATTTTACCCAGCCGAAACGCGTCATAATCGAGGAGAAATGTTAGTACGGTAAAGTCTTGATCTAAGACGCAGGGAGCTACACTATTTTAGTCAGTTCACCTACCTCTTCACTGTGGTCCATGACCCGCGATTGGGCGGAGCTGCCTTGGTCGCCGAGCAGTGTAAAGTGTAAACGTGTAATCCGATACCGGGTCGGCTATATCGGTGTGAACCACCACTAATGGAATTACAGAACTTCTTTATTTTTCATTATTTTTTGCGGAACTTTCGCCAACTTATTCGTGGCATTTTTCTGGTTAAAATGACACTAAACACGGTATAATTTGAACTATATTTAATGGTTGAATTTACGGTACGTAGTGCGCCTTTGGCTGCGCGGTCCGTGTTTACACGCGCTGACCTTTTTTCGTTCGGCGCTGTCGACGCGGTCACGGCACGGACCCGAGGATTGGGCTTAGATCAACACTTTATTGTACTTCAACCATAAGAATAACATCATTCTTCCGCAGGAATTTTTCTTTTTATTCCTGTTGTCACATAAAACTACCATGGAACAATATATTTCTCTGTGCGCGTATGTACATCATGGAACTAAAGGTAGGCAAATATGAACTAGTTACCTGCGGAGTTCAATTTGAAAAATTCCTCACGGCGCGGAATTGAAATCAAGCAATGACAAACATACACATAGAACGCGGGCCAAATGCCGCTATTATAAATTTTACGAAAAAAGTAAAGCAAAATGAGCAAGAATTACATTTTTATTCGATAAGAAATTAACAATTCATTAACGTTAACCGCACCTCGATAGAAATTTAGTCCGACGTGTGTACAAGTCCAAAGCGCTTAACTGGTTAATAATAGAGATATATCGTTGGAATTTCGAGGTATAAATCTAGTACAAATAAATATAGGAACATTATCCACAGGTCTATTAATTTTAGAAGTTCGGCAAGTTCGATATCAAAGCCAGTGTGCACAAATGCTTTTTGGGACCATCGTACAGTTCCTACCGGAACAAGAAAAGCCACGATTGTTGTACGAAAATAAAAATGTTTCGATCGCAACATTCTCGTCAAATATTCACACGTCTCCGTTCTGACTGCCCTTATATTCTCATTGGAGATTGGCGGGCGGGAGGGACCGGGCGAATCCTGCACTTCCGTTTCACCGAAGAATTAAATTCTAATTCAATTAGCGTCGCTCTCCGTATTAACGGAAGTGAACTTATTACGAAGTTCGAAAGGAGGACACTCTGTCTAACCGGCGAGCGGCGGCGCACCGGATAAGCCCTATGAATTTCATCGGCAGCCGTAGCACGCGTTCGTTATCGAAGCTGAGCGGGAAATTGAATGAATAAAAGAAATCGCGATTACATACAGCGGCATACGGCGATTCGCAGCAGCAGCATCGTGAACCGGCGAAAATCGAATATTTTTCGAGTGCTTACGGGCTCCGGCAATCTAGCGGAATATTACACAAAACCGTCGGCCGCCGGGGATGGACAGAGAGCGTCGTAGTCCCACGGGAATAAATCTTCCCTCGTTTTATTTTGATTCCTCGATATGCAAATATGCCGGTACCGGCCGAGAGCGATCCCTTTCATCGCGTCCGGGATGACTATCATTTCAATATCCCACCGGCGTTGTATTCTTTTTTTCGGCTGAAAAGAGAGGAGGGAGGGGAGCGAATCCGGAGTCAACGAAAATGGAAAATAGCGTTAAAGCGACGACCAAAACGGAAATCATAGGAACGACGGCGGGAAATTGTTTTATCTGCTTTCGTCGGGACGATATTAATAAAACACCGCGTCCGGTTTGCGCAGACATTGTCGCCGCTTCCCCGTGAGCGCGAAATTAGAATTCATAACGGTTGAAACACCGGCGCCGGGCCGGCAGAAAATGTGTCGTATTTTCGTGCGGAACTGGCGCGACGTGTCGCAACCGTGCGCGCGTTTCCTCCCGATCCGAGAAGGACTGCGAAAGTACAAAAGATCCATCCGAACTCGCGGAATTGAATCAAAAATATAATTTTCGCTTCGGTTCGACGCAGCGCGGCTCGGCGGCGCGCACGTCGACGCCGCTTCTCCTTTGTTTGTTTTTCGCAAATATTTTCCACCAACCAGATTTCCGGGTGACCTAAACAAATAGACCTCCTCATACCGGCGCGTAGACAACACGTTCTGTCGCCGGTCCATCAAGGGAACTCGCGCTTTTGTTTCGTCCGTACCACGCAAGAGGATAAAATTACAACAAAAAGGGAGCGCAGTCATGCGAGACCCATGATAAAAAATTTGCACAGTTGGAGCAAAAGTTTTCAATACGCTTACGATGAAATTCGTGGCTTGATTGCCTTGTCGCGCTTGAACAGGGGAAACTGTACTGCCGGAAAAACAGTTTCAAAAAGACCGATACTTGCATCAATATTGCGTATTTTCTTTTATAATTAATTCTAGGATTTCTGAAAGTAGCTTTTTTGAATCACAGTTGTACAGGGTGTTATACAGTTATACAGTTATACTGCTCGACTACAGGTGGGAGAAAATTTGAGGGATGGCAATATAAGACGAAAATGAAGAATAAAAAATTGCGATTTCGGCTTCATTTTCTAGTTATTGTCAATTAAAAATCCGCCTAAAATGTGGTAACCCTTAACCGTAATGACCCTTAGTGACCGTAACTAACGGTCACGTATCGAAAGGGGTCCTCGCTTGCACTCAATGGTTAGGCTTTGACGCCAATAATTCGGCTAGAACCGAAAAGGCGTGTGGAATGATCCAATCTAACGGTTACGCAACGTACACATCTGTTGACCGGGTTTTCGCATTTCAGACGGATTTTTAATTGATAATAACGAATAATTGGAGCCGAAATCACAATTTTTTTACTCTTCATTTTCGTCTTATATTGCCATGGAGAACCACTCTTTAGATTTTCTCCCACCTGTAATCGAACACCCTGCACACATTTACACTTAATCGTAACTAGATAGCGGATCTTGTGCATTTATGACAAAAATAAGTATACCTCGAGAACAACAAAATAGAATTTTATTTTGTTTCAACGGGAAATTAATGACACACATATCCGGTAGATTCTGTTCGAAATCTTCATCGCGAGTTTGACTGAATGTTTATAGAATAACGAGTTAACAGTTACTTTGATGAAACTGTTCTTTGACAGTGAACGTACCCGGAAACGGTTTCTATTACATTTGCATAAAAGTGTTCGCGTTTCGAACGTCAGCGTTTGAGCGATGCGAGACATTGATACGGAGAATCGAGGAGGGAACGATGATCGGCGAGATACCGCACCGCGGCTGTTGCGAAACGTGAGCGGGGGAGGGGCGGCGGCGATCATCTCGCGATGTCTCGAAGATCACGGAATAAAATAGAGATACACTTTGTCAGAATCTGACGCGAATAGCTGCAAGTGTTTTCCATCGGAATGCAAGGGGGCGGTTTTATCCGACCGATATCCGTCGCACGCGTGTCTACGTGCGCGTACACAAACGTTCATCGCTTCTATCTCGTGCCCGTAGTAAAACGCTTTTAAGTCCGACCGCTTTTCGAACATAAATTCCGGTAATGTAGAAATAATGTGCCCGAACGAAACGTTCCTATTCGCGAAACAGCGATACATTAAAGGGCGAGAGAGAGGGAGAGAGAGAGAGGGAGACCCTTGGAAAACAGGACCGCGAACGCGTTTTTCTAGATTACGATTTGTACGGGGAACGCCGTATTTCCAGGTCCGACGGTTCGTCAATAATGGCGGATACGGTTCAGATGAATCCATCGCTCGATAGGTCCTCCGGCATTCGCTTAAATATTCTTGCAATCTGCGGAAGCCGTTTTTATCTTTATCGATTTTCAAGCGGCGACGTTCAAATAGACGTGATGGAAAAAGATGCGATTTTGAATCGATTTCTGAATTCGATTTAATTGCTACCAAGCAGGATTTTACAAGCACGAAAGAAACCACGCAGTTTTTGTGAAAAAGAAGTCCACCACTTGTACTCACAAACTTTTGCAATACATCTAATATTAGGGGTGTTCAGCCGCGAGCTAACGGTAGATACCGAGATATACTTGAAAATCCGCGGCAACCCCTATTTCAAGGTGTGACCAGGGACCGATCCCTTTGACAGCAGTTTTATCGGTTTACTCGCGGCTGACAAATCGGCACAACCAAACATTTGGCGTGCAGATGGTCAACGCGTTTTATGACACAGGCCTCTAGGGCTGTTTTTGAGCAGGTCGCCTTCACGAAAACTTTCTTAATTGCCCAGTAGAATTTTCTTCGCGGCCTCAACAGTTAACCGTGCTATCATAAAACGTGGCAAAGGTGCCACAAAGGTGGCATCGCGGGACCATCCGACGGTCCCCGGCCGGTGAACATCGGCCCCACAGCTGTGATTTCGCCCGCCGAAATGCAGCGACGTTGCCACCCCGAAATCGAAAACCCCCACTCCACACTAACGCACCCCGAGTACATGGAGTGGAGTTGGGGTAAATTTAGTCTGACTGCAATTCCCGCATAAGCAACAACAGTTTAGACTCCGGTACTGGTCAACCTCGCGGACCAGCCGTTATAGTTCCGTGTTGTACGCTGGAACTTTAACTTTCATTCATACAAATGATTATCATCCTTATCGTCCGAAAGGATAGTAAGGTCGCACCGAGTAGCGTCGTCGGGAAATATCGATTGAGGAATTTATGTCTTCTCATAGACCCTACGTCAAAAGAGTTTGCGCCACGAAACGTGCCCGAACCGTCGGAAAGAATAAGGGGGACCCATAAGTAATATTTTGAAATCTAAAACAAACTTTGTAGTAAATTCAAGTTTTTGTTTCTTTTTTAATTTATTATATAATCTCCGTCATCATCAAGGACAGTTTGCCATCTTTCCTGCAAATTTTCAATCTCCTTCTTATAGAAATCCAAGGTTCGTAAGCAAAATATGACTCAAGGTGCTTCCATACAAGTGAATGTTTTATTTCTTAAATAATGTTCCAGAGATCTGAAAAGATGATAGTCAGAGGGAGCAATATCCACTGACTACGGGGGATGCGGTAAAACTTCCCATTGCAATTCTTTGATTTTTACTGAGTGAGTTTCGCTGTATGGGGCCGGGTATTGCCAATTTGCAGTATTACACCTTTTCTGTGGGCTAAAGATGCCTCTTCTTCAATAGTTCTGAATACAGCCGTTGTAATTGCTGACAATACAACTGTGCTGTAACTGTTTCTCCAGGTTTCATCAACTCAAAGTGAATTATGCCACGACAATCCCACCAAATGCACAGTAACAGCTTCCTAAGTGATAATCTAGGTTTAGGGGTTGATATTGCGGTTTGATTTGCAGAAAGCCATTGCTTGGGACGCTTTAGGTTATCTAAAGGAATCCATTTTTCATCTCCGGTGACGATTCTACGAAGAAATGGATCTCTACGAAATCTGAATAGCAATGAAGTGCAAATTGATCAACGAATATTCTTGTTGGTCTCAGATAATTGATGCGGTACCCATATTCCTTGCCTATATGCCTTTCTCATTTCGTGAAGGTGCCTTTGTTTAGTTGACCATGTGGACCCAAGGCATCTCCATAATTCTTGTATACTTAATTTTGGATCAGCTTCCACTAGAGATTTTAGGGTGTCATCATCAAGTTCAACTGGTCGTCCACTTCGAGGTCTGTAAGAGAGATCATAATCAGCAGCAGCAAACCTTCTGAACCAACGTTGACACTTGTCGACCTTTAATACATCTCCATAAACATCGCAAATTTTCTTTGTTGTTACTGTTGCATTAAATCCCGCATGAAAATGAAAAGTATGCGATGACGAATACGATTCTCGGATGGTACGGAGGCCGCCATTTTATTACAGGGTTGTAAAAACATTATGCTCTTTAGAATGTGTCGATCACAGGCCGCTTTACTGAAAACTGTAACAGAATACAGTGAGTGCAAAAAGTATTCGTGCATCTCTTGTAGGCTTAAAAAACCATGTATTTCTCTATGTAATTGCGCACATGTTTATGAAACGAAACATAATTGTCATTGTTATATATTTTAATTACATACTGCCATATAAATGTACTTGAAAAAGTTTAACGTTCACGAGAAAAATTAAAAAGTATGAGAAGTGTCTCTAAATTGGTGCGCAAAAAGTATTCGTACAGGTACTAGAATACACTTGAAATGCGCCGGATTGTTTATATTATGGTTTAGCGGGACCCTACAAATAATCAGACAGAGTCTTTGTTGCACAGTCTAGTCGCAACCTTCTACAAAACTAGTGAATTTTTGTAACATTCGGTAAAATGGGTCGTAAAGGTAAGGAAACAAGTGAGTCTGAAAGAAAAATTATTATACAACTGCACGATCAGTGCAAATCATTGTGAGAAATAGCAAAAACAATTAATAGTTCACATAGCACTATACAAGGAATTATTAAACGATATGGTGAACGAAAAACCAATAAAAATAAAAAATCGAAATCTCGTCGACCTCGAAAACTTAGTTAGCACGATGAACGTTTTATAGTGCGTGAAATGAAAAAAAATCCTAAAATTAGTGCCCCTAAGATTGCTGCTGAGCTTGCAAACAACGCTGGAGTAAGTGTATGTGCCAGCACTATTCGTAATTGTTTACAAAATAATGAATATCACGGCCGAGTTGCTCGCAAGAAGTATTTCGTAAATGCCGCAAATAGAAAGAAGAGACTTGATTTCGCGAAAGATAATATTAATAAGCCTATCGAGTTTTGGCGAAGAGTCATATTTACTGACGAAAGTAAATTTAATGTTTTTGGCTCTGATGGCAAGTGTACGGTCTGGAGGAAGAAAAATACAGAGCTACAAAAAGAAAATGTACGTCCCACAGTAAAACACGGCGGAGGTTCGGTCATGGTTTGGGGTTGTAATGAGTGCTATTGGAGTGGGGTCATTACACTTCGTCGAGGGAATGATGGACTACAAAATATACCTAAACATATCAAAAACCCATATTGTAAGTAGTGCAGAAAAAATGGGTCTAAAAGACAACTTTATCTTGACTCAAGACAATGACCTCAAACACATAGCACACAACACAAGAGAGTGGTTGCTTTATAACACACCACAATATTTGAAAACACCTCCGCAATCACCGGATATTAATCCGATCGAAAATTTATGGGATCTGCTTGGTGAAAAAATCCGAACCTGGCATATTTCAAGTAAAGAACAAAACTTGCTTTTCAAGAGGAATGGTGCAATATTACACACGAAATCACATCCAATTTAGTGGATTCAATGCCCCAAAGACTGGACGCAATTATACAGTCGAAAGGCTATCCAACGAAATATTAATTTAATTTATTTTCGCAAATTATAACACGTTTATTGCTAAATTTGTTACGTGTACGAATATTTTTTGTGTGCTAATTTTGAGAGACTTCAGACTGTTTTTAATATATCTCGTTAACCTTAACTTTTCGTTAGTTTGTTCATGTCACATTTTGTAGTTGAAACATATAATAATCGTAATTGTGTTTTTGTTTTATAAGAGAATGTACAATTACATAAAGAAAGATATGGTTTTCTAAAACTATAAGAGGTGTACGAATACTTTTTACACTCACTGTACGTGTTTCGTCTTCATCGGTACGGGACTGCAGGCGAAACAAATTCTTTGCAAATAATTGATTTATTATGGGTGCCCCTAGTATTTTACATATCGTTGTGCGTGTAGAAATTCGGAAACCGGATTTTTCGCTGTGAGAACGGTTTTTCCTGCGAGTTTAAACTGAAATAATAGCGATACGCTCTCCGGTGGGTCGAGTCGAGAAAAAGGAGCAGAATTAACGAATCTCTGCGCGAATCACAGCGCGGGTTCGCTGTAAGGGGCGACATTTACCAGAGACTCGCCGGCACTGGTAGGAACAACGGCCGCGGTCGGCGCGGCGCGCCGGGGCTGGTAACACGGAATAAATTGAAAGTTCACCGGGAATATCAGGCACGATGGGCGAAAATGTCGGCGATAACTTTTCTCCGCAATTTTCCCGGAGCAGTTCGTCCTTTGTTCCGCGGCCACCTTCCGGTGTCATTAGTTTCGCAGTTGCGAAAATTCGGCCGATTCGTTCACTCGCTGCGAGCGAACGCAACTTTAACGATCGTCGCACCCACTCGTTCCAGCACGAGCGCAGCGCAGCTCCGCAGACGCCGAAGATGCATTAAAATATTTTCCCACCCGTTTCCTCGCATTCCCGTCGTGCTCTGTTCGTCGTGATTCCGCGTCTCTATCGTCGCCCGACGGGTTTTCGAATTTTTTCGCCGTGTTTTTTTCCGCCGGGACTGTCGCGACAGATGCACCGAAACGCATCCGAACTCTCTTCGCCGACTGTCGCGGAAACGCAGCGGGCATAATCTCGATCGATCGATCACGCCTCCGCTCTCTTATCGCTCGCGTACCCTCGTGCGAATGAAACTACATTTTCCGATGACATATTACGCCTTCGAGCTGTACGAATATTAAAAGTGCACGAACGTGTGTGCGTGCGCGCGCGCGCGCAATCACACGTTTTCGTGTGACCGTGCGCATACGCGTGTATACATGTTTGCGAAGAAGAGAGAAAGGAAGTGGGAAGGGAACCGCAATATTGCGAAAAACGTGTTTTGTCGTAAAACTGAAACGGGTCGGCAAATCGCGTCCACTTTGTGGCCGGTCGCAAAAAAAAAAAACGGAGCGAACCGAACATTTTTATCGACTTGAATTTTCGCCCGAACGATTCCCCGCTGTTGCAATATCGAATTTCTTCGACAACAACGGTTTCCTTCACCGCGCATCTGCATGCGTGATTCGAAGCAGGTGAACCGTGATTTGTGAACACGTCGATATTGCTCTTTTGAATTTTATGCTAACCACCGGATGGCGGGACTCGGATCCATTCCGATCGGCGATTAGAATCGTTCCATGGGAATTCAGATTTTCGAGCAACCGGTTCGAATGATCGGTTGTTTGTCTGGGTTATATTAGGTAGATACGAAAATACGAAGCAGAGAATTGAGATGTAGTGTTTGAATGGATTTCAGTCATGGTTGCCATAAATTCGCCAAAAATGTACGCCATGCAAGGGTTATTGCGAGATAATTGTACATCGAATATATAATATAAGCTGAAACTATATTAATGGTGGAATTTCGCATTCCACTGTCTTCTGACATTTTTTATGATCTAATAAAAAGTAAATGGCTCAAATTTGTTAATTTTTTATTAAGTTTCACCGCGCAAAACGCAATAAAATTAACTTTCCTTAAATTTTCCTATTTTGTCAAGTGTGAAACTTTTTATCGTGTAAAAGCATTTCAATTGAACGTTGAGCAGTGAAAAATTGTCAGCGAAAACTGGAAATTGTGTAAACTTCAGACCATTGTTACTTTGACACACTATATTGTCGAGAGAGATTTCATACTGTTCGTATACGTATAGGGTACTCAATTACTTAGGAGTGTACAGCTATATGTATATGGTAGATCAAATCACTGGTCTTTTGAGTTCGATGGCTCTGACAGGGTTTGACGAATATGTGCACTAAAACTTTTCACGATTAATTACGGGTGAAAATGTTTGCAAATAATTTAGAAAAAGAATTGTTCCGAAAATGTTGGAAATTGTTAAAGTGGTGGAGCGATGACGGTAGCATTACGAGCCGCGCAGCTGTAGCCGATGCACATATGCACGTAGTTTTACGAGAACCAATCATCTGAGAGCAAAATGCTTCAGGATGAGTAATCTCTATATCCAGAGCTACAGAGCCGGAACTCGTTCAGCGAATTCGGTGGAAAATTGTGACAGTTTTACAGGAAATAAATTTTTTCCATATTTTTGTCGAAACAAGTGATCTGTTATTAATAACTCGATATTGACGTCCAAGTTACAGGCTACAAAAAATGACGTTCGTTACACTGTTCTTGAAACCATAGTTGTGACTGCTAGGGCACGCGTAGGCGCCGAATATGAATTTTCTCGAGAAGGAAGCGTCAACCGAGGAAATATTATTCGTTTTTTAGGCAGAGACACTCTGTGTGTCGACAATAACAATAATTATTCAAATAAAAAGAAATTTCTAATATACCACGTTTTTAAGACGGACTAACATTAAAAAATAATTCCTCTCTGGGGTCAGATTATACTGGGCGGGCAGGACGCTGAGGCTCTACAAACACTGGACACAAAAACAGGGTAAACAAATTTCGTCTGGTCTGGTGAAAACGTTTTCTGATAGAAGAAGCCTCGGGTACAGTGTCCGACAAAACCAAGAGCTGTTCGCTCTCTGCGTTTTTTCCACGAAGAACAACGGAAAAAGTAGCATAGCGCGGGAGTGCACTTTCGACAGTTTCGCACCTCGTGTGACGCGACCAAGACGCCGGTGCTGGTCGTTAGGTATCGCGACGATAAGCTTCCTAACTCCGATAAAAGACATAGTTGTAAGCGTCCGCCGGTTACGTTTCGCGTCAGTTGCGGAAACGCGAACGGTGCAGCTGCGCCGAAACTTTTGAGCAATAGCATGTACGGCTCTGTTTGCGATTGGTGGGCGCAGGTGACACACAGGATACAGCGTGCCGGGCCACAAATCACCGTGCATTTCAAGTCGTCGGATAGAGCACCGAACTTCGTACGTCATGGGAACGGGCGCACGTAGTCGCGCGGACGTCAACTGAAATATTATGAGATTACGTATAACGAATACTCGTGGCCTGCCTGCAGCAATCCACTCGAGGTGGCCCGCGGTTCCGGCGCAGCCAAGACACACGTTTCGCCCCACTCCCCACCCACCCTCTTTGCCACTTCCCCCCTCACTGTCCTCCCCTCTGCCCCCTCTTTTCGCGAAACAACGACACATCTCGCAGAACGCCCACGCATCGCGCTTCCCGAGATTTATGAGGCCCGATCTTTCCTTCGGCCCGCCGGAATTAAAACGACGCGGCCGGTTTATGATTTTCAATTTACCGGACGGTGGTCACGCTTTCAACCTGCCACCGGGTAATTTAATGGCCCGCCGTTTTTACCCCGACACCCCTTATAGCTCGCGGCCAGTGCAGCCAGGTTTTTCGGAACATCCGGCCAAATTCCTCGGATTCGATTAGTATGGAATTTTGACGGGGAACAAAAATTTATCCAGCCAAATTAGCAGCATGCAACACAAAAATGAAACAAATCACCCATTATACCAGACTAAAAGATTTCAAAAACCACCTAAATAAAATTTTTAGGGGACAGGTATTTGACAAAATTAAAAGGAACTATATACAAAAATATCATAATGAAGGAGTGGATTTTGAGTGGCATTTTCCAAGTCCAGTAGATCGTCCAACTCAAACTTCAATTTCTAGAATCAGAATTGGGCCCTCAGAAATAACATATTCATTTTTGTTAAATAAGAAAGAGAACACGATCTGCGATATATGCAAAGTACCAGTCATCATAAATCATCTAATTATAGAATGCAAAAAATATGAGAATGAAATGATAAATGCTAAGTTGCCTAGATCGTTACCTATTCTGTTAAGTTCTAAGGAGTATATCTTCGGTCTTGCTAAGTATATCAAGGATACAAATATGTATAATATATTGTAAGAAAATGTTGCGTGTTGCTAATGACCTTTGATGTTGAAGCAACATTAAACAAATAAATGGAAAAAAAATTTATCCCGTCAATTGCGGGGTACTAGAAGCAAAGAAATATTAATTTATTCCTCTGAAAGAATTGGTTTCATCATACAGCAGGTAAAAACCTGAAAACACTCTTTTCCTCGATAATTTTACAAACCAGAACGTCTGTGAGAACATTAAAATATTTTTTCATGGTTCTTATCTATTATACACGAATGCAATTATTTCTGGCAGTTCTAGTCTGCTGAATAAATTAGACATATTTCTGTCAAAGTCCCTCACAACTTGTGAATTTACTTCTGAATGAAAAAGAATTTTATGAACCGATTTTTGTTTCGAATGGAACTTACAATACTTATGATGGAACATCCAAAATTTTGTAAAATATAGAGTTTGACAAATCATCACACCATTTCATTTCATTTGTGAATCATTGAGAATAATAATCGGAGTAAAAGAGATTCTATTCGAAGTTCGAAGTTTGGACATTTTTCGAAATTTTTCTATAATATGGTGAATAACGATTTCGCACGGTTTATAAATTGGTAAATACGAGCTAAAAGAGAATATTAATGGTTATCGCGCGTATTTCTATAAATGTTTCCCCTAATAGGATTTATATAACAAAATGATCATTCTATATTTACGCGTTTAATTTGCATTTCAAAGTAATAAACTTTAATGCGCAGCCCACTGAGTAATTAACTTGTCATAATGGATGCAGATTTAAATTATGGCTAATACAGACAAAACGAATACCATCAGTGGGATTACACGACGTTGATTACGTGTTCAGTTTGTCGTATTATTCAGTTAATTAATATAAGTAAATGACACCTATACAGAGCGCAGTAAAGCTTTAATGAACCTGCAACACTCCTAATATTTTCCCGAATTACACGTTGACGGATCGAAATTTCTTTCCGCGAACATTCGAAACTCACACAGACCTCTAACAAGCCATTATTCCTTGGCCATAAGTTACAAGAAAAAGTTACACAATTTTCCCGCGGAAAGTCAAGAGTAGACTTTTAAGAATGAAATCACTTTTACCCGAAGAAGTTCCTGACAGAATCGACCGTATCAGCTGCAGTCGACCACATTGCCAAGAAAACCAGTCGAACCTTTGCACTTTTCATGTCCCAAGACAGTAGTAAATCTCCCTTGCATTCTTGATTCTCTTGCAATTCAATAACTTCACTGTTCCGCTTGCTAATAATAATAGGAACTTCTCCTTTTCATAACACGTTGATTTCAATCTTATTTTCCTTTTCAAGCATTTTCCGCGTCATTTAAAGTACACCTTCAATTTGTCATCGTGTCATCATTGTCAGGTCCTAATGAAATTGTCGTACGGGTCATTAACTGGGCTGCGCTCAATTTATACGAAGAAGTTGCCAATATGGAACCACTTAAGAACTTTTGAGTTCCAAGGGAAAGGTGTACTAAAAAAAAAAAACAGAAAAATTGGAAAGCAGCCAAATTTGGACTAGTGAATATATTGAACCTAATTCATGACTAGATTTCGGATCAATATGAAGAATCTCGACGTTCCAAATCAATTGCAGGGAGCAAAAATTAAATGAAAATGCATTCCGTCCTTTTTTACGATTTTAATTATTCTGTCTACTTATTAATTTTATATTAGTGCTCAATTTGACCGAATTCCGAAAGTGTTATTTCATGAAACAATATTATAAACTTTACTGGTTTGTCCTGAAATATTACATTATACTAATTTGGTTAAGAGTTAATAGTAAAAACCGAGCATGAAATAAATTCAGCTTCAAAGAGGGTAGGAAAAATAATTGGGGCAAAAATGTCAAAATTTTAAGCTTGAATGACGGGAACAATAGACTGTAGACGCTGGGTATGTTTACCATTAAATGTTGTAAGTAAGAAATTCATGGCATCTGGGTGATATCGGCACGAATTTGTTACCTTTCGTTTAATGTAAACTAGAGCAGCCAAGAGCGCAGATTTTCCGTCGTGCTAGCGATAGGAAAGGCGACTCTGTCGAAATCTATAGAAACCGCTTTTACTTATAGCAATCTACGGAGAGACAGCAAGTAGACCACAGTCTTCTGTTGTAGTCGATGCCAAACTTGCAAGACCTCAAAACCCCTCCCCTCTGTGTGTTTCTGACATCGCTTGCTCTGAACCTTTTACTCTGACAATGAGGAAACCGCGGAGAGGAAACTAGCACTCCCGCAGAAGAAAGCGGCTGTTGTCCAAGTCTGGCCTGGAGGGGGAGGGTCGCGTTGGTGCCTTTCACACGTCCGTTGTCATTGTTTATGGAAAAAGTTGTGTACCGTGGACAAAGCTTCTTATAATTTCACGTAACTCGACGTACGCTCTTACACGTCCAAGCCGATGTAAAATCGACAGAAGGTTACCAAAATTCGTGCTGATTGCCCAAATCATTCCCCGTAATTCGTCATTATTTATTATATATTGGTTTGTGGCCACCGAAAGAAATTCTGTTAAAAAGAAGGAAATTGAACTGTCCAAGTTATTCTAAAATGCATGCTAAATAAGTCTTCGTCTGAAGGCAAAAGTTTATAATTTCGTTGACAATTCCAGGATGTACCTGGATCAATAATAAATTACATGAAACTTCACTTATATATATATATATATAATATCTCTATATAGTCTATTGTCTCAATGGACAAATGGTTGTCTCATAGTGTCGACAAATGGACATACCGAGCAGTTTTAGGAATTATCAAAGAAACTGTTAAACTATTACTAAACCGGTGTCCTTTACGGTCCCTGAACTG
The DNA here is from genome assembly GCA_028454255.1 of Halictus ligatus. Lineage (NCBI taxonomy): Eukaryota > Metazoa > Arthropoda > Insecta > Hymenoptera > Halictidae > Halictus > Halictus ligatus. The sequence continues at coordinate 17,099,415 of CM052131.1, forward strand.
AGTCACCCGTGCGTAAAGTTCACGCGTGACAGGAAAGATTTGCGATAAATCTTCCACGAGTGTCTATAACACGCTCCGCGTGCTAGGGCGGTACCATTTTTCATTTGGCCCCGCGCAAACGTACCGGAACCAAGGAAAGGTTACTTTGGCAAAGTATTTACGTTCTTTCGAACGGGAAACGGCTCGGCGAGTGGTGTGACGTTAGCGGAGTCAATCCGGGGGTGTGACAACGTAAATTCACCGAAATTTATTCGCGGCTGAGGCGGTGCATTTTTCATGGTACACAGATATAAATTCACGAGTTAGCGAGCCGGCTGGGTTAGCGATGGCAGTCATTCAATTCTTCTCAACGATTTTCGAGGAATTTGGTTCTCGATAACGATAGTTTCTGACGACCCTTTAAGTGCCTGATATGTGTTTCATTTAAGTGTCTTGAAATCATTGAAAGCAACTTCTACAACTTCTTCTGGATAACGCATTGTCACCATAAGCTTTTACAGTCACGGACAAAAAGGGCATCCTGATAAGGGTATAGCCGGATGAGAAGGTAAAAAATGCCCTTGAATAAAATTAAAAAGCTAATGGAGTGTTTGATAGGGCATCAAGGGGAACCATGTTGTGTCAAATTGTAACCCTACATCTCGACCGGGAGGGTGGTTATGGGGTAAAATTGAAAAGATTAGTTTTTTTATTTATTTTCTAAAAATATGTAACAGATGTCCAACATCCAGATACATATGCTGTAATTAATTCAGATTTTTAAGTAGAACATCCCGGTTGTAATAAATCACAAACCTCAAGAAAAAATGGGGAAAATGCAGTTTTTTCATTGAAATTTAAGAGCGACATTATTTATATTTTTACAGTATCAGTGTATGGGTGCAAGTATTGTTCACGAATTTTTGCAGATTTTTTGGTGAAGTGAATCGTGGTAGAAAAATAACAGAAACTGGTTTTTCGAAGTTTAAGACTGTTTTTAATTTTTGGTTTGATTTTGTTAAATAAGAAATTGTTATGCCCATCACTAGGCCGAAGTCGATCGGTTAGAATTTTGCGCCGGTCGGCGAGAACAACGAGTTTGGAGGCAGCGGAGCGTGGGTGGGAACGCTTGAAGAGGCGATAAGGGAATAAGGGAGCCCAGATCTCTTTAATTCATTCCCATCCGAACGTGCGGCGGACTACGCACGAGTAAACATCGCGACGACTGGTCCCCGGGGGGAAGGAAGGAAATTCAAGCCGACGCCGATGCATTTGAACCCCCGCGTCGGCCTAAACGCCCTTTCAATCTGCCCGCCAAAATATTTCCTGTTCCGCCCCCGGAACTTATTTTTACGGTCGAAAAGTAGCCCCGCTTTTCGACTGAGCGCGGACGCGACGTTTACTCGACCGAACCCGGCCGCGAAATTACTTTGCACGTGAACTCGCGAACGGCGTAATTGCATGCGTAATTAGCTCTTTTATGATACAATCTGTTGCTTCTTTCGAGCGCCGCCGGAAATTGAATTAACAGGAACGTTAATATGCACACTCAGAATGCTCTCCGTTGCCGGATGAATTAAGAATTTGCTGCGCCCCAGAGATTCGCGAATGGCCGGCTCGTTCGAAGTTTCCTACGAATTCAGAGCAAAGGGAACCGTTCGCTGTTAATCGTTTATTGTGGTTTTTATTGTCCGACGGAATTCTGCGTTATTTAGCCAGCTTATTCAGAAGTCTTACTGCGCCGTTGTGGTTCTCGAGTTAGAAGTCTTCTATTTATTAGAATATGCGCATGATTGGATACAATGTTTGTGTAATACAGTTTTGGGCTAAACTTCATCTTGGCAACCCAGAATTTTTTAACTTCTTGCTGTATAATCTTGTACATCTCGACGAGAAAACGCCAAAAATCGAAGTTTCAAGGCGAGGAAGTCACGTTTAAAAAAAATTATGCGTGTTTAGTAATAAAAAGATCAAAATTTCTGGGTTGCCAATGTGAAGTTTAACCTAGTTTCGTAATTCAAGATGAATATAATGTCGTTTTGTGTCTAATTTGACCTTCGTTGAATGAGTCGTGATTAAGCTGTAGATTTTATGCATTTATGATACCATTGGGTAGACTTATTTAAAATAGTGGAATGCGGTAGATTGTGTTTTATTCATAATCTCGTATCTTAATATAATTAGTACCATAATAAGAAATCAATTTTTTAAAGTTTCGATGTTGTTGTATTTAAATGAGAGGGAAATTAATGTACTTATGAATTAGCTTTATGTTCCCCATTCGTCATAAATCTAAAGAAACAGATAAGAACAGGAGTTGAGGTGCGAGTATGTGAGAGGTTGGAAGGATCAGATCCGAAACGAATTTGAAATACCGATGGGATTATTTATACCGGCCATGATAATCCATCATGTTCGCTTCCCGGTCACCACGTTCCTTCGATCCCTCTCGGGAAGGAATCATCCCTGCGATTTAGCAAACTGCGAAACGATACTTTTGCCCCTTTTATGGTCGATATTGATGGACTGATGTGAAAAATTCCCTACCGAGTCTCACGAGGAAATATAAATTTATTTGGGTATAGGCCATTGAGTAATTCTGAAAATGACAACGATCACTATAAATTGTCATCTCAACCCTGCTAATCACACAATATTAAAACTATATCATTTCCACCACGTGTAATGCTTCGAAGAGGCTATGTGAAATCATGAAAATATTATGAGAATCATTTGTAGAAAATGGTAGTTACTATACAGGGTGTTGGACTACAGATGGGAGAAAATTTAAGGGGTGGTCCTCCAAGACAATATAAGACGAAAATGAAGAATAAAAAATTGCGATTTCGGCTTCATTTTTTAGTTATTGTCAATTAAAATTCCGCCTGAAATGCGGCAGCCCGACCAACAGAGGTGTACGTTGCTTACATCATAAAGGCACATTTCCACTTGTGTTTTATTTTCAAATCGATGTTTATTTGAATAAACATCGATTATTTTCAATCGATTTTCAATTTGACTAAAAGTCTAATACTGAAAGTTGCAACAGTAGTAATCCGAAATTAGCAATCACTACGGCTCACGAAGTTTAACTCCGAAACATTTTCATGCGATACCGGATGTTACTATAAAATAAATCTTGGTTAGCGCATTTTTGGATTTGTTGGGAAACAGTTTGGAACTAATTTAGTATAACTAAATTTTTCATACTGCCAACGGAAATTACGTAATCGTCCGCGCGATTTGCTAGGGGACTTTTTCTGAAAAAGTCAAGCGGCATGGATGAAAAGAAATGAGTCTTTCCGTTTTATGAGTGTTTACGCTTGCTCTTCGGGGGTAATAAGTTTAAGTGGGCCAAATACTGTTCCGGAGGGCTTCGAGTTTCGTGTTTTATATTACATTTCTGTGATGGCTTGGTCAACGTTTGTTGTAACAAACGTTGTAACGTATCAAGATTGTTTCTCCTTGTGTTAAACACTGGTACACTTCTACTCAATAACTTCGAGGAGAGACCGAAAGTTGATGCCATGTTCTAGGAGATAAACAGTATTCATAGAAAGCAATCTTGACGGAGGTTGTGCAAATCTTGAAAAATAGGAATCTCTAAACATTCATCATTCGAGAGTTTATTAACCATTGTCGATTTTTATTCATAACACATTTTTAAAAAGGCACATATTTTTGAGCTGATTTACAATAATTGTAATATCACAAAAATTGTATGTTGCTTCGTTAAACGTTTTAGCTGATAAACGCATTAGAAATATTAATGTTAAACTCCTTTTCCTGCTTCATGCGCGCAATAAAATAATTTTCCCTTTTATTAAAACTCCTACGATTCCATTTTTCCGCTCAACTTTACCACCATCATAAATTCAGTTCATAGTTCCGGCAAATTTTTTATAGCTACGTATATTTCATAGCTCGGAATGGCGGCGTCCATTCTGTTCATAGTTATTGTTCTTACAATTGCTATATTATTATATATGCCCCGTCATATAATTGTTATCCTGTTATATCTTTTCTATGTTCCATCACAACGACTTTAGTAGCGTGATCTTTAATTGTGGGTCCGCTCCCGTAACAGACTTTAATTGTGTCTCACGTTTTCGCATTATCTCGATTCTCCTCTGCTCGGGAAGTTTATGGCGCGCCTTACTTTTCTTTTTCTAGGTAATAAAATAACACCGGCGTTAGATTAAAACAAATGCTAGAATCGTAAAAGAGGAGTTCAAAGATTTCATTCCAGATTTTTCGGGGATACTTTAAAACACAATTATCCGAACAAATTGCACACCCAGTAGAACCAGAATGGATTAAAAATAAGATTCCAGCGCGAGGGGTTAAATCTACATGCCGTGCACAAAAATTATGAAAAAATATTCTAACATCACAAAACATGCGTAACATAATCGGAACTTTCTTTATCAAATTTCGAAGAACTGGTGACAAACACGATATAAACAAGTATGCACGGGAAAATGTTAACATCAAAAGGGAAACGCTAAATCATCCTAATTGTTCAAGAATCCCTTACTAACCTCATTAAAAGTATCAATTACGTAACTTTTACATCAGTCCTCACATCCCAGGGTGAACAAGAGAGGGAAAAGCGGATACTTGGCTGAAGAAGCAGCCACACCTAACTCAAGACCTCCTCGAATCGGTCCGCAACAGAGAAAAAGGAAAATTAAACAAAATCATGCCTAACTCCATTTTCGCCCGAAGCGCATAAAATCCGTAGTCTTCGGCTGGCCTGGAATTCGACGCGACATAAAAACAATATTAAGAAAAGGGCTACAGAGAAACAGTATTGTTTCGTACCACGGGAGAATAAACTGAAATAAAGTGTGCAGCGGGGAGGAAGCGAGGATCAGTAGTGGATAAAGAAAATTGATAACCCAGCGGCGGACCGGTGGCGGAGGGGCCAACTAATACACGGGTGGAAATTGCGAAAGTAAACAGCAGTGCTCGTCGGGAGTTCGTAAAAACGTAGTGGAGTACACAGAAGTTGAGTCCGGAAGTGGTATAGGTAACCGATTGACGCGACACCGACGCTGACCAAGACATAACTGGGACTAATCCCCCGGAAACTGGAGCTCGACGTGCCGGCCAGCAAACGTTTCTTGCGTTCGTGAAAACGGTTCTTCGTCGCTTAAACATGTCGGCCAAGTGGAGCACTGGGATCTCGCAGTTTCCGGGACGGGGGGATGGAGCGAGGGCGGGGCGGGGGAGGGGGTAGCGAAGAAAGCGATCGATTCCGGCGTCTTTGCGACACGTAACGCGCGGCTCCTGCACTTTTTACACGGTCACGATAATATTGAGGAGGTCACGTACCGTCGAGAACCGGGATCGCTTTCAATTTCATTACCACAGCTGGTTCGAGACCCCGTTCGTTCCTCTTCCCCTTTTCCCCCGCGTCCCTGACGAGGCTGCTGGCATGCTTCGGGGGTATTGTTACAACCGGAGCCGGACCAACAGCGCACGAACGTTCCGTGAAACGTTACGAGCGCTACCGTTCCGAATTTATTCTAACAAGTCGCGTTTCTATGCACATATGTTCACATAAATATCGCCGCGCTACGCGCCGGTTCGTTTAAGCGGGTAAATCGGAAGGGCGGAGTCGGCTATCCCTTCTCGGGGCGCACGCGAGAGGATATTCAAATGGGGAACGGGGAACACTCTCCGAGGACATCATAATCAAGTAATAAGAATATCTGCTGGGTTGTTCCCGCACGCCGATGGAGCCTACATGGATCTTCCCGGATGATTCTTGAAGTATCCCCACGGCTATCGGCGCAAGTATAATGTACTGGGGAACGCGTATTTTTAGCGTTTATACACTCAGGGAGAAAACGATAGAACACTGTGTCTTTGCGTTTACGTATGACAGCGGACGAAAATGTCGGCTTAACTTCACTTTGGCAACTCAGAAATTTTTAGGTTTCTGATATATAATCCTGTACATCTTGACGAGAAAATTCCGATAATCGAAGTTTTAGGGCGAGGAATTTGCTGGTTCAAAAGTTATGTGTGTTTAAGGTTGAGCGATTACGCTTTGTTCTGGGACAAGCTGGCATCGAACAGTCAGCCGGTCGTCAGGCTTAAAGCGCTACATCGGACCCAGGGGACCGACATTAGGCTTTTCGTTTAGGCGATGCGTCGGCCGACTCGGAGAGGTGACTTATCTTTAGTCATTAACTTGCAGTTACTTGCAGCCTGAACGGAAAGTTTAAACACGCATAACTTCTGAACCTGTGAATTCCTTGCCTTTAAACTTGGATTTTTGGAATTTTGTCGTCGAGATGTACAGGATTACGTAGTAAAAAATTAAAAATTTCTGGGTTGACAAGGTGAAGTTTAACCGAAATGTACATTTCAGTAAATCAATTACACGATACACATAGCCGTAAATACCAGTACGGAAGATTATGTGTAGTATCCGTTTCTAAGAAATATTATGAAGGAAGACGTAAAAATTGTAGTCCTTAAATTCAACAATGTGATATTACATCCGTCCAATTTTTCCTGTCAGCTGTAATCACGCACAGGAAGCGTTACAACAATAATAAATCTGTTGCAAGAAGAGTTTTCTATTGTCAAAATTGTTACTCTCCGATTTAAGTAGAAATGTATTCAGTAAATTGTTCAAAAATCAAAATTACCGATAATGCGGGTGTTGAAACACGTGTAAAAAGTGTACGAGTTTCACAGGTGGGGAGATTATGCGAGGAGAAATAAGAGAAGAGAAAATCAATTCTGAAGTTTTGCCCAGCATAGTAAATTTGAGCCGATCACAGGCCAAATCGATGCCTTTCGAGTTTTCTTGCATTTTTCTGCAAAAGCACTCGATTGCGTTTTAATTTTATCGCACAAATGTAATACAACAGTTTACTTCCCAATAAATTATACATCGGTATCATACAAATAGTCTACATTTTATACGAACGCATTCAATGAAGCATTTTATATACTTCTCAATAAATTTTGCATTAGTATCATACGGAAATGGACATGCAATAGAATGTAATGCAACGGTCTACAGGTTACAACAATGCATTCAACGATCTACAATTCATTTTTTCGCCATATTTTCCGAACGAACGAAAGACCTTTCTTACCCGACCTGACGTACCCGCAACCTTCTGTTGAGCGAGGCAGTTTTATTATTTATTCCAGATGGGAGATAGTCGCTCGAGGCAGACAATACATTTCAGTGCGCCGTTATTGGACACCGGTGTTCTTCTCTGTCCGATAAAGCATCGACATAAAAATCCAGAACCCTGCTTGACAAACAATTGCAGAAGGAGAGAAAGCACCGGAACTTTCTTTTTCATCAACACCACTTTATATTCTGAGTAACGGGACGTGGCGTTACATGGTTCCCTCGGAAACGTCGATATTTCGCTTATGATGTAGGGGAACATTTATTTTGAGTCAGCTTGTACGAAAACGCTTCGGTGGCTGTCGTCGTTGGTGCCCGAATTTTCATTTTTCCGCCAAAGAGCCGAACTTTCCCCATCAGAATTCAAGATCGCCGTAACTTTCGGGGTCCCTGGAGGAAGGATCCAGAGGCAGCGAAAAAATAATGGTATCGCGGAAGGTGCGAAGGGAAGTGTTGTGTCGTATTGTTACACCGGGGGACTTCGGATCAAAACGAATTCGAATGCAAAGACGCGAAAACCATTCTCCGCAGAACAAGTTTCGATTACTTGAAATTACGAGTTTTACAAGAGGGACTCGGTTGTTCTTGAAGTAGTTGATTGTTAGGAATTCGAAACAGGTGGTGTCGGGTAACGTTTTAAGAAAACTGGGATGTAGTCCAAATCCAAAAATATGGCTATCAGCTGTGCGCATTTCGGGTGTCCAAGAGTTATGGTTTACATGTGCCTTACCAAATACTCTTATTCATCTGACTTGTACTTTACAAATGTCGCTCAACCCCCACCCCTTTCTTGACGGGTATTTTATATTTATTAAAAGAACGTTCCACAGTTTTGGCTAAATTGTTATCCATAGAAACATATAACAGAGCAAACTTGGATAATTTCGGGAAACCAGTGGTTGTAATGTGTGTATGTAAATACTTCTTGTGAGAAGTACGAATTGTGAATTCTTGATATTTTCTATCAAAGGTTTTTGAACACAATATTAAATATCTCTTTCCGTTCATATTTTGGATTGATGCAAAAGTCAGTCAAGAATAAATTACGGTAACTATTAAGTTAAATTTAATAGAATTGGAATATTAATCAAGCTAAAATAACTGCGAAATGCTTCTTGAAATCTGTGGGACTCGGTATCCATAAATACACAGCGTTTCGTTGGTTTGATTTTGCCCCTAGCTGTGTACCGTAAGTTTCGTTGATTTTGAACGAAGTTGTAAATTGTTTACAATTTTCGGCCACTGCGCGTCGCCAGGTAATTTGCCTGACTTCCGTCGCGCGCTTCCCCCTCCGCAAGGAGGATTTCGAGACGGGGCAGGTGGGAGAGAAGCGGATCGAGACACTGAAGGATGCAGTCCTTTTCCAGAAGGAAGATCGATGCGCACTCAACTCTGGCTTACATACGACGCCAACGCTTTTGACGTCTGCATCTTCGCAGTGTGCATCGAGGCGCGTTGCATCCCCCGGAAAAATCGATGGGGCCTCCGCTCGGCAAGAATTTCGCTCTGCAATCAGGCCAACACCCTCGCCGAGCCGGGAGAAAGCTTTTTTTCTCCCCGGCGATAGCTTCCTCCCGGCATCCCGCGACGAAATTAAATATTCTCGAGGCTATTTGCGGTGGTGTGCTCCGTAATCGAGGACGGCACTTAGCGCCTTTTATCGATACATAGCAGAAATTAGGGTCGGAAATAGGCTCTTTATATTCGTATTACTTCACACCGTGGGCGAAAGGGATCGTGGTGCCGGTAAGTACATTCAATTTGACTGATCGCATCTACCAAGAGAGGGACAGGGAGGGGAATTGCCACGTCGGCCTTCTGAGTGTTTATGCAGGATGACGCAAGCGATTCCCTTAATTAATCCCGTGATACGGCAATTAAATGACACTCGCCGACGAACTTTCTTACACGCTTGTGAGAACACGACGCTGCTAAAACGCATAATTACCACGCGAAACAGCGGTGTACAAGTACTTTTCTGACTATAAAATTTTCGTTCTCCTTTCACGATAAATTACTGACATTTCTAACTGTTGTTCTGCACAAGTACTAAAATATTTACATCATATTAATGTGCTATTTCTTTACTGAAAATGATGTGCACAATCCAGGTGTATTGCTAGGTGCATAATCTAGAGGGTCCATTCTAAACATAAAAATTATCGCTAATCTTATTATAATTAATAATTCACCTGTACGATTTTATTTATATTTCTTCGCTCAGGTTGTATCAGCTGAAACATTAAAGTCAATAGTTTGCAGATATCAAGGATTAATCCTTTAAAAATGTGTTAATGTATGGCCATTTTTTCGGAAGAGGACCGCACAAAAAGTAAACCCAGACAATATTTAATAGAAAAGGCAGCAGTCCTATTTTTAAGGTCCTGTTAAAATCGAAATCGGATGGAACTTCATTCGTCACAAAAAGTGATTTTACAAATTGCAGTAGTGGAGCGATGGAGGCGTTAAATCCGTCATCAACGAAGGGAAAATTTTTTTATAAGGGCAGGACGAAAGAAGTCTCTCGGGAGCCGGTGATGGACGCGAAAAATACCCTCCGTTATTTCTCAAACGAGTGACCTTTGAAAGTGAGCCCCATTAGCGACGCCGCCGCCCCGTCCCGTGCTTCTATCCTATCTTCGTTTTTTTAATACCTTGATTTAGGTGGACTGATTGGACTGCGCGACTCTAATCAGGGAAAATTAACCGCGTGGTAATTAATATGAAAGGTGTTCCACGCCTTATCGTTACTTTTTCAGCTGCTGTCATGAAATGGTTAATGATTTCTGACAGGGGAATTGGAAGATTATGTTCACCGAAATTCTATATTGTGGTAACACGTACAATTAATTATTTATTTAAGGACAACTATACAACTTCAACCCTCAACTTCTTAAAACTTACCCTACGACTTTCGGACAACGACTACGACTACGACTGACTCCTCCAACTCATCCCTCATCCCCACGCTCGCCCCTTCCGGAGCTTTTACCATGCCCAAATATGGGCATGAACGTCGCCAATGGGCCGAAGGCCCATCGTAGCTCGCAATCCAACGCTGGTCAATGCTGCTTTCCCTTTTTATGGCCTTTTTCCGGCCTTCATTGCATGCCTGTCCTAGAGTGTCCCTAAAGTATATATCTAAGAACTATATACCGGGTGCCCGCATATTCCCGATACCACAATGTCAGATTGCGGATCTTTATGGAGGCATAAATTTTTACGAACCAATTTATAGAAATTAGAATCGGAAAACGCTTTTTACTTTATCACCGAGTACATTGCACTTCGAACCGGATAAAAATCTCTTTGTACTTTTGTAAACATGTTACTGTGCTGACTTTCAGATGATCGGAAATCCCATAAATCTGTGCGCCAGTCTAGGCTCACAGATAAATCGAATGGTATTCGTGCTTGTCAAAGTCTGTTTGGAACACTGAGTGTCCGAGGTACTTTTATAAAACAAATGGTTAGAAAAGGAGTGAGAAATGTATTCTGTAGTTCACCAAGCATCCTCCTGTTATTAACTATATAAACACTGGATTAGCGACTGAATGTTTGAGAAATCATTAATCTCACTTAAAAAATGAGAATAAAAGGAATGGACGAGTGAAAAATTAGCAAAAGAAGATTTTTATATTTCACAAATAAAGTTCAGCAGTCTTCCACGTTTGACGAATGAAATATTTTCGTGAAATTCGTTCGCTCCGGCACGATGCACGGTTAATTAGAGTAGACGGAAAATAAAATGGCATATCCGGAACAGTTTATAAGCCCGAATTGGTCGGCGGCTCGGTCGAAAGGCAAAGGGAGACGTGCGCGTCAAAGAAAAACTCGATTTTCAAGGGCTCTGTTTACCGAAAGCCGGCGTATTAACACACTCTGGCGAGCGCCGCGGCTCTCCCGGCAGCGGAAGACCTTTTCTTCAATTCGCCGTTTATAAATATCGCTGGCGGAGGCCGGCCACGCACAGATTACAGAGGCAGAAAACAAAGTGCACAGAAATGTTTCAGGGTCTCGTTGAAGCTGCCGCGAACACGGCGCTTGAAGTGGCTCTACTCTCGGCGATCCTCCCGCCCCCTTTCCCGCGAGGCATCATCTTTATTTTTTTCTCTCCTCTTCGCGTCACTTGGCCCCGCCACTCTTACGCCGGCCTGGCCAATTACCGAGGCACCGGAACAACCAGACGCTGCAAATTGTGATTAATTATAACGCGCAACCGCGCGCCGACTCCTACGTAATTAATAAAGGGTGGTAATGCCGAGTCACGTCCATTGAAACGTGGACGATGCGCGTTCCTGCTCGTCCACCGATTGCTCGATTTTCATTTAAACGTCTCGATAAGACACCTCGATGGCAAATCGAGCTACAAAAACCGGCCACCTCTTCTACAAGCTCTATCGATCAATTTGAAGGGATTCCCCGGATTGACCGCTCGCGAGAAACGTTTCATTTTGCGTCGCTTTTTCTTGCGATTTAACACCTCGGTAGAAAGCCTGCCGAAAATTAAATTCATTTTGAAATTAGTTTTGGTCGCGGCAGCAGTAAATGGTATCACTGTCGGGGCTTGTCTTGGACAGAAAATCGAATTTTCATTCTTATTCTCTCAAGCAATATTATAATAGGCTATTGATCTACTCAACTAATACTGTTAAGGTATTATTACTGTTGATGGTTTCTCGCATTCACTGTTCCTAAAATATGTTTCTACAACATCTTGTTTAATTCTAGTAAGTTCAAAAAGATTTATTATATTATATTACAATATCTGAGAAATAGATATTGAGAAAGTTTAGACACTGTGAGAATTTCTACCAAATGTTTCAGACCAAAAACATTTTCCTTATTTCCAGCGATCTGTGCACAAGCTCGAAAATTTTCGGACTTCAAAAGTTGCGCAGTACGTACAGTGTCGCGACACAGAAATGAGACCGGAGACTCCAGTAATACCATTGCGCCGAAGAATCAATATTTGCCAAATTAGGTTCGGTAATAGTGTAATATTATCCGGCATAATTACCGTAACGGTTTCTGTTTCTCTCCCGTTGCTTTGTCGCGTACGCGCGATAAGGGCGAACTTGTCATCAGTAAAAATAGGATTCGTTACATATTCGGCTACAATATCCGGTACTGTCCCATCGTTTTATTCTCCGTACCGAAAGAGTTCACTTGGAGAACGTTGCGTTCTAGATTGTCTTTCCGGGGGGGGGGGGGGTAATTGAAAAGTCGACAGTATCGAAGTTCATCGAGGATTGTATTACGCGAAGTCGGAAGTATCGGTTTAGATGGAAGCCCGACAAAGTTCAAACAAACTGCGGGAACGTGAACGAGGAATCACGTCGATCGCAGATAATGAGCGCCGTGGAACGTGGCAATGACACCGCGTTATCGGATGCGTCGGAAGCCAATCTCCGTCGGAACCGAGCCCCGCAACAACACTCTTTGTTGCCGTTGACAATTTTTGTCACGGGGAGGGACCGAGGCTGTCGCTTATGGCTGCTCCCATCTGCGCCGAGGGAATATATTGAAATAAAATTTCACGGGCTTCTAACCCTGCCGGCTGCTCGCCTTTACGGATTGATGCACGCGACTTTTCAATCGACTCGCCGACGTCAGCGTCAAATGGAACCGTAAATCGCGGACGGAAGGACAGATCAATTACTAATAGAGATCGGCAAAGTAGACCTTTCATATTTCCAACGGGGGTCGATCAACTTCGTTTACGGTATTATAGAATATTAAAATACCCTCTGGGTCCGGGCAAACTTCAAAGGGCCGGTTGACTAGAAGGTCGCGCCGCGAAAAATCGCTCGCGATATAAAACGCGTCCCTTTGAGCGCGCCGTATTCCCGGCGAAACTTTCGTGACGTGGGCTTCAATAAAGACAGGGCTCATTTGCTACAAGCGATTGATATCAAAACCGGCAGTTGACGTCTTTTCTATCCGAACAGCGAAAAGCGATGGTCGTTTGATCAAAAATTTAATATCAAGCTAATTAATGCACCACGACTCGAGCTTGATTTTTCCTTTGTTAGCCGGACAGGGATTTTAATTAACATGTTCCACGGCTCGGCCGTGTTTACCGAAACCAAGGGTTCCCTCTTGCGTACAATAAATAAATCGCACTGTAGTGCCCTCCCAGGGCCCATTAAAGGTCATCGATGTTTCTTTTAAATTGCACATTTCGTCAGTGATCCACATATAATCTATAATAATACGTGTTTACAACTCACTTGGATTTACGAAACGCATGTTTTAAGTTTCCGTCTTAACACTTTAACGACCGCTCACACAACATGTGTGTGATGCTGACGCCGAAGGTTGTTGGCCAGTACCACACTCTCTGTGTGATAATTTATGAATTTAAACAAGTGTGGATATTGCTATAGGCTTCATATTTCATTGTCACGTCTTTGATTATAAGTAATTATTGCCTATTTTTAATTAAAACTACGGTTGTGTACCATGTAAATTGTGAAGCAAATATCGGCGGTCAACGTTGGTGTAGTACGCTAAGCTGCCGTATAAGCGCTAGTGTAGCGCGCGTTTTCTAGTTCAAAATGTTGAAACAGCGCTAGGTTCACTTGTGTTTCGTTGAAGCAAGAACAAGTAACAATACGATAATATTAGCAAGTTTTTTTTTGGTTTTATTTTATTTTGATTTTGTTTTTTTTTTGTTTTAATTCTTCAAAAATACTGCCGGCCCCTGGCGACGTTTGATTGCGTAGACTTACGGTCGTTAAAGTCTTAAGCATAGATAAAATAGGTAAAAATCGTGACCTCCAATTTTTTCTTCGAAATTGCGAGCAATCCCAACAATTGTGTTTTTGACACAATACCTAGTAAGTTAATCCTTCTAACATCTCAAAAAATTTAAGTTATTTAGCCGAATTTTAATAAAATTATGTGTTTTTCGAGTATCCACTTCATTTTGTCCTCGACTGTGTATGGAGCATAGAACTTTGCGACATGCCGGTGAAACTGTGTGCTTGATGTCAGCGGGAAACAACGAGGAGGCTTTTCGAGAAACTTGAACCCGGCGTTATGTAAATCGATGCTGATTCGAATCCCGAAGGACCGGGGAAGAGTCCTGGAGCGAAACGATGGGCCACGTTCACGGAAGAAAAGCTTCTCACCGGTCGAACTTTTTCCAGCTGAAACGCCCAGACTCGCGGCGAAGATTCGATCGCTGGAGACGACGGTGAAAAGAGAGTATAGGACGGACAGGAAACGTCGCGGACCGAGGGAAAAACCAGCTCCCAGTGTACTCAGTTTTTCGTATGAAAACTTGGTAAACGAACTCTGGTCCCGCGATCGGGTGAGAATTGGAAGGGGGTAGAATCTTGAGTTACTTCCGGATGACCGGCCTGGGACCAAGGTTTGCTCAGAGATACCTGATCTAGGGCAAACTTTCTGGAGAATTTATCTAAATAAAAAAGCCGGCAGTCGCTCGTTGCGAATTTGTTACTAAAAACTATTATGGAAACTCACCTCACGCTGAACACTATTTATTTCCTGATACATTTCATCAAATTGTTGAAACATCTGTGCTACACCTGTAAAACAATATAATATAATTGTTAAGGTATTAAAAACTCAGATACTAACCATCCACAGGTTAGAGCACGCTTTCAATAAAGAAATGGAGAACACAAAGGACAAAGGGCATTTATATAAAAGTAATGCGAAGGCAAGAAGAAGCACTGGACGCAGAACGAACGGTTCAAGCGCCATTTGTCGACATCTTGAACGTGTAGTCTAACACCTTCTTGTTCAAGACACATTTCCAGGTATCCTGAAACCTTTGAACATGGAAGCGCCTTTGGGAGCAGGTCACCAACCTGTTCATTGGACAGAAGGTACGTAACATTAACATTCCCTTCCTCTTGTTCCTGCCGAATATGATGGAATGTTTCCAATGTGTTGGGTCCTCTTGTGGAATTCTGGATTCTTTGACATGTTTATTTCTGCTTGATTATCCACCCTCAGCTGCGTTCCTTTTACTTGTTTCTAACTTACTACTAGCGAACAAGTTTCAGTTAGTAGCAGTCGCAAGAATCGTCCGTATGCTCGACAACCGACATAACCTTAGGCATAACGCTTTCGATATAACCTCAAAATGACCACGTGCTGATTACACAAAAGTCTTAAGACTCATAATCTGTTAGAGCACGCTTTTAATAAATGCAGAGCACAATTGACATTTACATAAAAATTAGAAGGATAAGAACATTTACACTAATGGCTATATGCGAAGGCAAGAAGAAGAACTGGACGCCGAACCAACTGCAAGCAACAGAGACCGCTGAAGCGATATCTGTCGAAGTCTTGAACATATAGTCTAACAATAATAATGATATAAGTTTTGTCTGTGGATAAAATATTTGGAATGGAAAATATTTTATTATCCCATAGATTAAAGTATATAATAGAAGTGGACATTTTTAAAAATTTGCAATTGTTTGTAGCTGTTGCAAATAGCATTGCGACAGCAATCATGACACCTATTACTAATCAGCTACGCGATATTAATTTACAAAGGATCATTTGGCTATTACGAGCGCGCGAACAATACCGCACAAACATTCCAATCACGGCGCCCATAATGCTACAGAAGAGAATGGTGACACAATAGTACAATATTCTCGCGCAATTTTACTCGTTAACAGACTACTACGTGGTCGATATTTACAAGCGCGCAATAATTAACGAGTAGACGTGTTGCGGAATGCGTTTAGTTAATTTAGTGTAAATGTCATGGATACTGGGGGAAACTATGGGACCGACTATAGGAAAAGATGGCTGCCGAAATTCCTCCGTGAGGCGGTAACCGGTTGCCGTGGCGCGGACAAGACGCGTAAAGTGCGACCAGTAAAAATCATTGTCGGATGAAAAAAGTAGCCGGACATGCGAGCATTTCTCATTAACGCGTCATTAACGTTGAAGGGGCGGCTGTCCGGGAAACAAAGCGAAGTGCCGCGCGAGCGACAGCGTCCGGTGAATTATTGTAAATTGACGAAGACGCGGGTAATCGCAACGCCGCGCCGGCCGCGTGTTCGCATATCCGCGAAGCAATCTGCGCTCCGCGTCGCTGCAGCGAATTTCTCTGTGTTTTTGCAGCCTTGATGGGGTACAAAAACCTTAAGCGAAAGAGATGGCGATACAGGAATTTCGACTTAATCCTGCCTGTTCCGTCCTCAACAGACTTTCCAAACTGCCTTTTCCTGGCATTCATAAAACAGCTGTTTAGATTCCTCTAGTCGAACTAGCTGCAATTTAAATAATAGTTTCACTGCACGAAGATGACCCATTTTTCAAATCGATTTTACACGATCGAATTACACGATCTGCGACACAAGTCTAGTCACCTTGTAAATTAATCGCAGTCAAAATAAACAATTCAACTCAGAAACAAAATTCTTTCAAAAATTTTTTAATAAAAGCCCTGTTCCCTGGTTCGCCCATTTAAAACTAGGGAGAAGTTTCATTGTTACAGTTAACAGAATGCGTTCCGATCACTATAACCTGGCTGCTTCACTAGCGCGAGTAGACATTGTCAATGATAGCCAGTGCAAATGCAATGCGAATTGTATAATCCACAAAGACGCTAGCTAATGAATGCCCTACTTAGTATGGGCCTTCAAGTTCCTCTTAATGTGGACATACTCATAGCGAAGCCAAATATTGAAGCTTGTCTTAGTATTCATACCTTTTTCAAAAATTGCAATCTACATATTTAGTATTAACGGACATTGTTATTCTTTTTCTCATTGTATTCTTTTTGTTCTATCCCTGTATTCTATTAATTATTGTACCCAAATGCTTAAAAATTAAAGAAAAAACCCAGAAACAGCTGTCCTTCATTAATTTGACGTACATCGGTATCAGAATATCGTCATCGCGTAACTGGCCTCACAACCCGGTTAGATTCCTTAGAGTCGCGGTATTTCGGTACCTGTAAGCTCATCCAACCTACATTACACTGTCGTCATTTTCTATTTCGGGTCCGCAGAAAACCCTGTAACGGCAGTGTCAGAAATTCCATTGCATCTCAGAAACGGATAATCCTTTTTACGCAAATAAGCAGGTCATTTTGAACGTAGTTTTGATAATATCAGACATGTTTTCGACTGTTTCCCGAGATTACTACTTATTCTAATAAGACTTTAGTATTTCGTACATTTAAATTTTTGTAGAAACTAATAAGACCCGAGAGAAACCATAGCGTATGATCATTGGATTTGTGAAAGGAAATTTTAATTTTTTAGGAAGATAAACTGATCCTTTATTCTGGTGTCCGTAGAATAATTGATAGTAACAACAATTTGTGTAACGATGTTCAACTATCGATATTGGCAAACACGTCGGTTCAATTGCGTTACATCGCACGCGTGTTGAGCAAAATTGCGCAATTTAATTTTTCCGAAAAATGGAGGAAACCGCGTTCCACGCGCGCGTGTTATTTTTACGCGATTCGTCTGTTTTTTTTTTAATTATATCAATTTTACAATATTTTCCGTATATTGCACTGAATGTAAGAACGATTGTTTCCGTTCAGCTCTCTCGATTCCATTACTCGGTTCCATCGTTGAGACAGATAATCCTTGAGCGTGTTTGGAGGCTGCAATCATATCGAATCGTCGGCGAGTTTCGAGTTACTCTATGTACATGTATATGTACATAAAACCGTCCCGTCGCGGTGCACGCTTCGATGTCCGATGGAAAAATGCATCGCCGAGAAATACGATGGGAGACAATTCCATTGTGGCCGTTCTTCGACAAGCTTAAACGATAAATGACGCGTGACGGGGATACGACGTAGTATTAACTCATTTGTCATGGCACTGGCGACGCAATTGTGTGCCGGCTTTATGAAGACAACTTAATTAGTAGCAAATTAATTAGTTTCCATACGCTCGGTCGGTATAATGCGAGTTTCATGCGGCACGCGACGGGCACCGCGTGCATTTCGCGCGGTTCTTTGGCGGAATATATTAATCTCATCCGCATAGACTGGAACGACGAGCGCGTGTGTCATGGAACACGGCGAACTGGAAGTTGTAGAACACGAAATATCGTATTCCATTCATTATCTACCAGGCGGATTATCAGCAGCATTCTAATGCGTATCAAATCGCGTGTCACAGTTTGATGCTATTGTACGTACGCTCGGTTGTTTGCTATACATACCTCTGAGCAGTCGATGAATAAGACAAATTCTACAATTTTTTTAAATGTAAAATGATGCTTCTTTAAAAAATCGATATATACATCTCATTACAGAATGTTTAAGTAGCATCTGCAAAAATGTTGAACCACGCATCTTAAGCTAGAACCGCGTGGCGGTCATTTTCCAGAAGCCGTTTCTACAAAACACCGTTTCATCTAATACACACTTTCAATGCAATGGAAAGGCGGGGGTCGGTCTCCTTTGGAATATATTTGACTAATTAATATAATTTAATATATCTATATAATCTAATATATTTTATCCTTAACTTAAGTCTTAAAAAGATTGTAATTTTAACAGATATCTCCAATAATTTTCAAGATATTTCTGGGGAGTGCCAAGAGGAACTTGTAACGTCCTAAAAGCGTCAAGCGGTACGCTGAACCTTGCAAAGCGTGATTATAAATTTCTCACTTCACAGATAAGTTTACACCTGAAATGATATACCAGTAAACGTCGAAGCGCAGTTTCATGGAACTGTTGACAACTTGTTAAAGCCGTTAATTCTTCCAAATCTGGAGGGTGTAACGCGGGAGTCCAGGTCGGCGCAGGAACTTACAGATACGCGAGTAATATCCACGCAACAGTTAACGAGGCAGTAATTACGGCGGGTAAGGTGTATTTATAGTTCCGCGAATGTTATTCCTTGTCAAATTCCAGGGTCTCGAAGATTTCTGTACCAACTGACATCCAAGTTGAGGAGTTCGGGGCAGAGAATATTATTTCCGAGACACGTAAACTTGCCTCAAGACAAATAATTGTTCCCTCGAGTTCTCATTGCCCCCCCCCCCCCCTCCCAACGAATACGCGACGGGTATTCCAGGCCCTTCATTGATCGTGATTACGCGGCCACTTCATTTGCCGCGTACCTCATCGCAAATTCATTCGCATTCCGGCTCGCAGGAGATAGCACCCTTCATCCGAGCATTACTCCCTCGATCGAGGAGGAAGAACGGAGCTTTACATTTGAATGCGAGTAGGCAGAGGGGTCCTGTAATACTAAGGGGTACCGTAAAACCCATCTTTGAAAATTAACATCCCCCACTTTTCTGGGCGTGAAACGCGATGAGTTCTGACAATAGCTTCCCCACGGAAAAATAATTGATACGCGGCTGTGAAATTCTGCGCCAGCGAAATTTTCTTTTCTCTAGCAATTGACACAGTGACGTCACGTTCTGCAATTGTCGGCTGAGAACAAAGAGACTGATTCAATAATACTGACCCTTCGTCAGCAGTGCCTGAGTCTATTTTGACTCAAAGTATCATAATCAGTATGTAAGTACTCAATTTTTGGTGATCAGATTAAATAAGTGACTATTGGCATTGGATGCAACATAATAAACACGTTTTGCGGAATTGACAAATAGAAATTTGGATTTAAGGAATTGACACAGGGGTTGAGAACTGTAAGTGGATAGTTTACATTTTTTAACACATGTCTCAAGAAATAAAAATGTAATCTTTCTAATCTTTAAAAATAATCTTTATAAAATGTATTTTTATAATCTCAATAGTCATATATTACAGATTTTCTAGTATTAATATTATTGGTAAGAAACGAAAGTAAGTTATGTTCACTCCCTCTCAAAATGGTGGAACACGTTTTCATTCTCAAACAAATTTGTTTCTACGTATTTATTTTGTAGGCATAAATCAATCTAGTATTGAACGTTCGAAGAGCAGAGAATGTTTCAAATTTTGATACCATAATGCATTTTCATTGTTGTTCTTTGTTTTATTGAGAAAATTTAATTCTTGATGACGGATCGGCCATATTTCAGTAAGATCGTTTGAACACTAATGTTTAATATATACAAAGATGTTTTTCATCGTTTACGATTGTACAGTTTAAATTCGCACGAAGAGTATTTTTATCTTAAGAAATTTAAGGTACAATTACACAAAATAACATTTTTGGAAAAATGGAAACAGTGCAAAACGTTTTTCCGTATGTAGAACAATAAATTCATTGCTTTCGTCGATTCTCGAATATTTAATTTATGGATATATTGGCAAAAGTTTAAACAAGATATTGAATATATTGCATTTTGCGTAAATTGGCAATTTTATTTTATTTTACCTGGGCCCCAGGAGTCGCATTAAAAAGTTGGAAGCTGCACCTAAATCGACATGAAAAATTCGAAACCAAACTGAAATTGTTCGCATTATGCATATGCAGGGGAGATCGGGGTCGAAAATAACAATTTCACTTGGCACTAAAAATCTGTATGCTAAAATGCTACGTAGTTATCTAACATTATTTGGCCTAATAAAGCAAGAAATAATATTTGAGTTCTTAATGGAGACCGTGAAACTGGTGCAATCCAATTTTTGTTTAGATTAGAGAATTTATTAAACCGAATTGCAATAAAAAAATGGAATAATTATGTTTGTGCAATGAAAATAAATATAAATCTCAAATGATTTAAAAAATCAATCCATTAAACACGGATAAATTCGGTAATGGAGAAATCGTTTCGTGGTAGCCTCGAGGGCAAAATAAGGTTGCGATTCGACCACGGAGTCGGATATTTCATCGGAGCAAGTTCTAGGAGATCATTGCTCCTCAGTTAAAATCATATTCGCGGATATTTGACGAACGCGCTTAAAAATCGATGAGAACGGTCCGGTATGAAAAATCGTGGAAACATATTCCGTTGGGAATATGCTCCCGAACAAAGCAGACACTAATTTCGTGCGATCTTCGCAGAGCAGTGTGGTTGCGTCGTTCCAAAAATCGAACTGCGGAGCCGACTGCTTCTCCTCAAGGAATCGTTGCATCATAGTACAATAGCCCCTTGCTCGAATGGGTGCTCGACATGCAGCGCGTACAAGTACACATGTACATGTACGTCGTGGCTTATGCTCGCGTACACGCAACAGAACGGAACAGAAAGCAGCAACGCGAAGAATAGAATTTCCCTGCCCGGTTGGTGAAAAGAAGGCTGACATTATGTACAAATAACGTATAAGATCAAAGCTACGTTGAAGGACGTCCTATTATTACTCAAGGGGGTTTGTTAACGAGTAAAAAATTTAAAAAAAAAAGAAAAAATAGAAAGCCGGTTTCTTTCCTGAGGAAATGCTCGCGTTCCCGTGCTATTTGTACGGTGGTCCCTTTTTTCCCTTCTTTATTTCGATCCATTTTTGCTACGCTTGTGGACGGATACAGATCCGGCGACGGATTTTGCCTCGTTAACGTGCAACATAACCATAACGATCGGGAAAAGGGGAAGTTCTGTTTACGGTGCCTGTTCGCTTTGCGAACCATTCGATCATCTGTGCACGAAAAAGGAAATACAATAATAATCGATCTATGGCAATGGAACCTGAATGCTTAACTTTTCGGCGATGGATCATGTTAAACGTCAACTATACTGCGAAGCGAGGTTCGTTTAAACTTGTGACTGCAATGCGGATTTTATACATTTATGGTAGCCTTACTTCCCTAGAAATTGGCGTAGAAACATGAACTATTTATTTTCTTTGTTTCCTTTTATTTTTTACCGATTTCATTTTATAGAAATTAGGTTTGGAATTATAATTGCACGCTCACTTCTATACTATGGATATTTACGCCATTTTTCCCTCTGTGGAAGGTTAAAGCATTTTTATTGTAAGTAGAAAAATTTACAGACGATTCAAATTGTATTCTATGAATTTATATTGTAATTAACTTAACAGCGAACACACAAATAAAACACAGAGATTTTCTTGCTTGAAACATTCATAAGAAAGTACAACGAGTCTGATAAGGACAATTACGAAAAGGATAGTCGCGGCAACAGGGCGAAGCTCGATAGAAAATTTCGAGATTTTACGAAGGCATAAACACCAGCAACTTAATTACGGGAGCTAAGAGGACCGCCCATGAAAACTTCCATTATTATCCGTCGAGGAAGTTCGCCTACTCGCATGGCGGCGTACAAGCTCCAGATCCAGGTTCCGATGCCGATTCGCGTTATCGAGCGACGATTTGACAACTACCAGGAGCCCGTCTGATCCTCCTAAATCTGTAAACATCTGCGCGCGTTCTTAAAGCCGGAATTTGTTCGCCGATTGTGCCGGTCGGTGCACTGTTCGAGCGGAACGTTGTGAAGCGCGCACGTTTTCCCGAGCGGCGGAGACTATTTGCGTTCTGCGAGGAGCCGAGGCAGCAGTTTATTCCGCGGCTACGACGGCACTGACGTCTTCGCAGAGAGATATATCCACGGGGCGTGCTTTAATAACGCAGATGAGACGGCTTATTATGTAACCCGGCGCCGTTAACTTTTAATATCCCGCGTCTTTATCCGGCATCAAGCGTGCCTGCGTCTTCCAGGCTCCTCCATTCTCCTCGAGGATCGTTAACGATCAAGTGGACCGAAGAGCTACGCCCTCCGGCTATTACACTCGCGGTTTCAACCCCGCCTCTCTGTACCTTCCTACCCAGAAATCACCGGGGCTACCATGCGACAAATCGGGACTCGAACCGAGCCGGTTCGATTACTTAAGCTTGCGAAGTGTGACAAAAAAGAATACAAAAGAAATCGGTGTCCGTTACGGGCTTCGCTAAACGACTTGATCCTTAAACTGGAAGTTACGCCCACTGTCGCCTGATTAGGGGAGCGAGGAGGAATTGAGGGGAAAAAGTTACCCTCTCTCTCTGCCGGTACCGGGTTAGTCACGTGACAAAGACGAGCCGGGGGAAGAGTGGGGAATACCGCGGTAGAGGGGGACGTTAGAGTGGGGAAACAAGTTTTGAGCTGGCGACACTGGTTACGCCCAGATTTAGGCTTGTCTCCCCACTCTACCTTCCCCTTCTACCGCGCTCTCTCCCACTCTTCCGTCACGGCAGGGTCACGTGACGCGTTTCTAATGTCACGTGACTAATCCAGTACTGGCACAGAGAGGGTAACTTTTTCCCCCCGATTCCTCAACTCCTCTGATCTGGCGACTCCGAAAAACTTGACAAACTGATACAAAGAGGTACAGAGAAGTGACCAGCAAAAACCATTAAACTTATTCCTTCGAAACTGACAGAGTCCGGTTTCTTCTTGACCACGCCATATACTCCGCGACGCGGAGTTTCTATGTAAACGCGAAATCGTTAAGGGAACGGGAAGATTTACGACGCGAGAGACTCCGCCCACCCCTGTCGCCGGGGATTTCGAAAACGGAAAACCTACGAACCGCGTCGCTGCTATAATCTTCATTTATTATTCATCCCCGCGACTCGATCGTGTCAACCTAAGCGGAAGCTAAACTAGTCGTTTCTTTTCGGCGCGGAGACCAACCGGAAAATTGTCTCAGATTTAATTGCCCTGCTATCAGACGATCCGGTGGAAGATAACAGTATTGTTTAAATACGAGTACCCGTGCTCCGGATGCCCCTTTGTCCCGGGTTAATTGAGCGTGGGCAATCTAACTAAGCAATTTTGAAGCGAGAACCTGGAAAATTCGTCACGGTTACCCACGCTTGTGATTTATGACGGATCTACGGTACTCCTCAGGGTCGAGCTTTTTGACAGATTGAAGTAATTCATTTTCTCTGGTTAAACCTTCGGAGACGGCGTTCGATTTTTGGTTTGAGTATAGTTCACTTTATTCTGTCAGTTTTTAGTGTACACTATTTATATCTTGGAGGACACAATCAAGCTCGAGAACCATGGCCGGCTCTTTCTGATTATAGACTGACCTCTGTTTACAACAAATCTGGATTCCGAGAAAGAAAAACGAAAATACATAAGGTAATACAAATTTCTACAAAATTCCTATGCCGGAGTCATTCGGACTCGTCGTGGTGGGGATAGCTAGGTATGTACAATCTTATTTCGATATAAGATAACCCTTTTCATTTCGAAATAAGAACACCGTTATCCCCTCTTCTTCTTAATCCGAAATACCACGAAAGCCGGTTCCATCGCCTAATATCGAAAGAAAACTGTAGTGAAACATCGGCCTGGGTCAGAAATGACTCCGGCATAGACCTAGAACTCGCAGGAGTCCGAGAGTTACATGCGAAAGAGAAATTATTGTTAATGTATCCAATAATCTTACTGCGACTAGTGTTGCAACGAAATCCTTATACATGTAGAAAAACTGAATTACACCATGGTGTATAACATGAAACCAGACACCATCCTAACAGCTACAGTGATTTCTTTATATAGGTCGCCAGGCCTGGATGATAAACGTCGCATCCGCGGGGTACACGAGGAGGCGTCGGACGCCGAGTTCGAACACAACACGGCTCGGGTATGTCTCCTGTACGATACACGACGCCGGTAAAACCCGTGCTGTGGACATATATCGAGAATTCTCTGTATCTGTTTGTTTTTCTATGCAGTACCATCGTCTGGCCAAGTACGAATATCGTTTGTTTTATGTAGAAGCGTTCCGTCAGCCTTAGTAATATATTTTTACAGTATTCTCTCTCGTACAGATTATCATTAGAAGACTGCACAGAAAATGGAGGAACGCTCGAGATCGAGTCGCTTCGGAGGAGTACGCGAAACTTCAAGCTTGCTCTCCGTAAAATAACATTTTCGTAATTGGCCGCCGCGATGTCTCAAAAACTCCTCATTGGTTTACTCGAAACTTGGCAGACGTGCTCGGTGTATGTTCCATTTACGTCGGAGGTAGAATCTCGGCGGGTGCGGATCTTCCGCGAGCACAAAACTCCGCTATCTTTTAGCCAGTTTTCGTTTCGCGTATCTTTCGCGCCGGATACTACATTGTAACGACAGAAACTCGAAAATATTGAAACCCATCTAAAAATCCAATCGCGAAACGTCGAGCGACTCGTGGAAAATACTCGGGTCTCGGTTATACCGGTCTTCGTGAACCGGGGGGTGGGGGGGGGGGGGGGGGGGGGGCTGTCGCCCGGGGGTGGGGGCTGGGGGGGTGGGGGGAGGGGGTAGGAGGAGCCTTTCTCCGCGAAAATTGACTCTCCTAAAATCGCGGGCGAACTTCCGGAACGTTGGACTGAAAATTCGGAAACTTAAGAGGGGCCACCGGCGGTGCGTGCGGAAGAGGGCGAATTATCGAGTCGATTTCCCACGAAGTTGCACGGTTGCTGGAGCGAACAGATAAAACGCCGACATATCTCGTCTTCTCTGGGCGGGCACGCGTTAAGTTTGCCTTTTTCGCAGCCATTTTCTTTCGAACCCCTGGCAGCCCCTCGTCCATCTTCCAGCCCCTTTCCGTTCGCTTAGCCACGATTCCTTTTCGTTCCCCTCCCCATTCTCCCCCCATCCCGCCGACTACCGCCTCCTTGCCTTCCCTATTGTTCCGCAGAAGCTGCATCGAGTGCCGATCCAACTGGCTTTCGCACGAAAACGCTCGCTTTATCCGCGAAGTGGTCGCCATTTCGGGCCCACGTTCACCGGCTGTTTCTCAAAACGTTGACGACCCTCACCACAACCAGCTTCGAACCCGTAACACGCCCCGCGTTCTCTTCGCCATTCTTCCTTCCTTCCTTCCTTCCTTCCTTCCTTCCTTCCTTGCTTTCACGCGGTGAAAGAAGTCTTTGCGACTACGTGTTTCCACGCAGCCCCATTGCCTCGCTTTCATACGTTCAACTTTATTACTGTTGCGGCTCGAGGGTTCTACGTTGAAGTCAATAGAAAAAAAAAAGAGGGAGCTGCGTCGACGATGAAGGCACCAGTCGTCCCGCTGTAAGCCCATCTGTACACTCGCCGTGATCGGGCGCGAGCAATAGCAATCGCGGTTCGGGCAATTCTTTTTTGGGGGGCTCAGAGGCGAAGGAAATTTATTCCACTTTTCTACACCGCGGACTCGCTGCGAAGAGACGCGAGTTTCCCTTAGGGTAGGGGACCCCATTACTCTGCCTATATTAGTCTCACAAATGATGATCGGTTTTCGATTTGCTATTATATTACAACAAAAAAAATTCGAAAAATTTTTTTTTAGTATTGTCAAAGTCACCTTCATCTCTTTAAATGGCATTTTGTATTTTTGATTTAACAGTATTATAGCCCGTATCAAGACACATTGAACGACCTACCATACCATGACCTTCGGATGACCTCGAAGGCAAAGAAATAAAAATTTTAACAAAAAATGACAGTTGCAAAGAATTTTGTGTCGCAAAATTGCGACACAAAATTCTTTTTACATGATGTATAAAAGAGAAAACATTACGTTATGAAATTAGTTGTTACACTATTATCTTGTACCAGTAGGTATTACAATATTTTCCCGTATGTTTAGCTTTCAAAGTATTATATTACATGACGACGAGAGAGAAAACTTAATTTTTCTGCAAATATTATTTTTCTTTTTTGTGCCATGTCTCTATTACCATTATACCGTTACCATTGCATGGGACCATTAGTTAGACCTATTCGGGCAAACGAGAAGGAAAGGTAATAGTGGTCGGCTCAACTTCTGACTGTAATTAATTGCAGTTACTATTTCGCGCTGGAGATTCTTATAATGATACCACGATTTTAATTCCCCAGATGACTAAGCCTAGATAACAAATGTGACTATTAATAAATTCGACACGAAACGTAACTTTCACATTTTTGTTGAACAAAAACATTTTTGTTGCTAGATAAAAAGCGTTCCACCTGGTTCCTTCTCCATAAATTCACAAGTATATTCAAAACCAATAGATTTTTCAAATTTTTTTCACTCCGTGAAGAAGACATTGAAAAAAATTGTGAAAATTGTGTTAAATGCTTATTCAGCTAGCCTATCCGCCCGTCCATTGCACAATTTATTAACTTAGCTTGCAACTAAATGGCAACAAATAAATGGATTCATCGGAAAGCCCGGATCATCAGGAACAATTCCAAAGATTGAGAAAAAATCCAAGGAAATACAGTCGAATAGCAGCCCGACGTACAAATGTGGTTACGTTCGAAAGTGCGTGGCGGTTCGAGGATGAAGGATTTAGGAAGTTTTCTAGCAGAGCTGCGGAGTTGAAGCGATTGCGTGGATTAGCCGATTTAATAGAGTGGCGGGGTAAAAATAAATTGCCCTTCTACTGGAATAAGATTTCCCCCGTGACGAGGAACGTTCCGCAGACTGCGGCCAGACAGGAGTTCACCTCAGCGAGGGGTTGAAGGAACGGCTGCGTCTCCTTTACCATAAGGATCCCGGGGAAAGGGAAATTGTTTGCGCTTTTAAGGGGTCGCGATGTTTCAGCGACGCCGGTATCGTTTAAACGGGATTTTATAGCTGCCGTCCTACTTTATCGATCTCGCCTCGAAATCGAGTCCGGGACCAGCGAGCGGCTGCCGCCCCGTTATAAGTTCACCAACTCTTTCGAAACGATCAGAAATCGAGCGCGAGAGGAACAGACGGACACGGAAAATTCACTTCCGATTGAAAATTATGCGCGCAATCTCGCACCTCGTCGCCGTGAATATCATTTAACAGTGTAGATCAGTGAATTTTTCATGAGTTACTTTTCGTTTCCGTTAAGCGAGCAATTCTCGATATCCGAAAAATTATTCAGATTTTTTCTTCTTCGGACAATCGACGATGATGCGCAGTCTCTCTTTAGATACTGGGATGAGGAAGGACATTCTCAGTTGACGCGAGACTAATTTTAATGTCTAGTTACAATATTATTTCGGCGATTTAAAACTGTTTAAATTCCAATACTTCCATCCTGGTCAACAATGAAATACATCAATATTATTCCAAGTCCAGGAATTTTAAACGCAAGAGGAAAAGACTCATACATCAAATGTATTGATGATATCCCTATCATAAAAAGAAATTTAAGAATCAGCAACTGTTATGATATTTATCGTCTGGATTATAATGTTATTAGTAATTTGATTCCAATAAATGCTGAACTTGGTCACGATCTTAAAATATGTAACCATCCAAATTCCATATTACACAATTGGCTTTCAAACTGTGACTCATACGCAATTTTTACTGATGGTAGTAAAATTCCAGGTTCTAACTCTGTTGGATCTGGATGCATTTGTAAGGATTTAAATATATCTACCAAAAAAAGCATCCCATCTAGTGCTTCTATATTTACGGCTGAATGCATTGCTTTAATTGATGCTCTTGACATTGCTCTTTTGGACACAAACCGAAATTATAAAATACTTACCGATTCTCTCAGTGCCCTGCTATGTCTACAAAGGTCAAAGATTAATATAATGACCAACTTCTATATTTATGAAATTAAGGAGAAATACTTCAAGTTCAAGAAAAGCACATCAAATAATAGCAGTATAGAATTTGTTTGGATTTCGTCCCAGGCATTGTTGGAAATGATGAGGTTGACGCCTTAGCTAAGTCGGCTACACTAGAACAAGCTAAGAACAGTATTGGCATTCCATTTTCTGATTTACGGGAATTTTTTAAACATAAGTGTAGACAAAGTACTAGTGATTTCACAATGCAGCAGGGTCAATTTAAAGGCAAGGAATACTTTCAGTATTATGTTAGAGATGGGACTGCACCATGGTTTTCGGGTAGAGGTTTATCACGGAAATTTATTGTCACATTCAATCGTTGTAGAGCAGATCACTATCATCTTGCAGCATCTCTTTCAAGACTACACATAATAGATGATCCCAAATGTAACTGCGGTAATGAGGTTCAAGATCTTAACCATATCATTTCGCAATGTACCTTGATAGAATCACAAAGAGTTGATCTCATGAAAAAATTAAGGAAGCTCAAATTGTTTCCTCCCTTACATATCAGATCGTTACTTTATGAACCGAATATTCAGGCATGTTATTTTCTTTTCAATTTTTCAAGCAATGTAATTTAAAGATTTAAAGTTATGTACTTATGTGTTATATACCTAATGTGTTCTACGGTTCCTACATTATTATATATATATTACTAATGTATAGCTTTATACCCCCCTATGGGGAGTTTCAATTAAGCTTTCAATAAAAAAAAACTGTTTAAATCCCATGTCCCATGAATTCTGTCCACTTGAGTATCTTGGTTATTTCAAACAATACGAGAAAATGTTACTTACAGAAGTTGTAGATATGGACTACAGAATACAGTTGATACAGAATGACCAAAATATTCAAGTGGACAGAGTTCGTGGAACACACTGTATAACAGTTTGAAACACTTGTTTTTGGAACCATGCGTGCGTACGTGGATCCTGCTACACGATTTTGTTTGTAACATTGCTTTTTCTGCTAATCCCCGCGAGATGAATGCACTCGTCAAATAGATTCGGACGGAGGAAAGATTAACGCGGCCCGGTTGTCATTCGCAGGAGCTCCTCCGTCGTCTTTCGCAATCTCTTTCCCGACGGATCCACTCTCTGAAGATTCAGCTCGGTGAGCACGACTCTATCTTCTCTGTAATTACTTTCTGACTCGTTCGCGCTTTTCACGAGCCAACACTCCCGCCGCCTTTTTTCTCCTCGAATGATCATTCTGTGCTCCGCGTCGAACAAAGCCGCGAACCCGTCGCGTCGCCCAGGGAGCTGAATTCGGCGTTCTCCTGCCGGCAGGGCGACGAGTTTAGTATCCAGTTTGCCCTCGAACGCATTACTTTCGCCCCCGCTGACAATTAACTCGCCCCCGACAACTACCGTTCATCGTTTATTTCCGTCTAATTGGATCGTTTAAGCGCGGTTGCCGCTGCCGCGCCCCTTAATAACGAATATTGTTTTCTTTTGTCGCTTCGTTCTTTATTCCTCTCGAAAAAAACTTTTCTCGGTCCACGATGAAGGAAAAAGACCGACGTTTTAATTCCTGCTGAAATTACGCTACTGGAAACGTTCATTGTGCTACGGAAATCCAGGTGTTGTTATCATAATTTCTTTTGCTATTCGACACACTAATATTTCGTTGGAAAGGTATTCATTTCAAATTTATTGCAGTATTCTTGCTATACGAAATTGCTCCCTTCTCAATTGGTTTTCTTTATATGGGCAGTAAATTGATATAATTTTCACGACTATAACTACACCTTCCAGGTTCTTGTGTTCTCCAAACAGGCGATCATTTTGGTAAATTTTTAATATTTTATTGGTTGAATTCCTACTCGCCTACATTGTTAATAACTATTGGCATTGTTTCGAAAACATCATTATCTCCAACCGAACAGAACTCTTTAAGTGGAACGAAACTCGGAAATTCCTCCTATAAAGCAACTATACTTGTTGAAGTACTACCGGTTAACACTAGAATTACCGGGCCAATCAAAATGACTGGTTCCTAGTTTTTTCTTTTACAATTACTGAAATTGTAAAAATGTTTTCATCGGAAATTTTTTAATGAACCTCTTCGTTGAAGCACATATTACATTCTTGGCACAGTCTTGTCACTGTTACAAAGCTGTATACGTCAGTCGCATTTATTGCTCGGTAGTTCTAGTGTTAAGAATTTAATGTTACGAATGACCTGGTCCATTAAAGACAGTCTGACAAATGCCGCAGCTTTGTTGGGCGTCAAGGCTGAACCACCAATCGATGCGCACGCCGCCTCCACGGAGATTCTGTACGTCAACGTAATATACAAAGGCTATTGAATGCTTATTTCTGTTTTGGAGCGTTTGCAGCTGGCTGCACCGAGCGAATAGTTCGCTTCGAAATTAGTAATGACGATACAACGAGACATTGTCGCTAATTGTCCCGGCTTTGAAAGCGGAAGGAAGATTCGTGTTCACTTTAGATACTAGTCAGAGAGATTAGCCGAAAGATTACCCGCAGTAAAAATTATTTTCAGGCACGGAACGAAACTTGCATCGAGTATACATTTGAAGACTTACGGAGCACCAAAAGTGATTCTGTTACATCACGTTACAGAAATAAAAAGAATGCACTTATTGAAATTTTTAGCGACTTTTATAATAATATATGTTCAAAGAAATTTTATCGAACAAATTTTGAACATCACCTGTACGTCCACGTGCAAAAGGATTGAAAAATGTACAGTACAACTGGAGTTGAAAGAAACTGCAAAATCGGAATAGAGAAATGTACTGAGACTAAAAAAATGCAACTAACGAACGTGACACACAGAACGAAGTGTGACACAGGGTTACAGATGGTCAAGGCACGTTCAACATATTGGTATGAAAAAACCGGTTGTATTAGAGAAACAACGGTCTGTAGATATTCATCTGTAGATATTGCGCACAATAAATAGGAATGTATTAATTCACCGAGAACGATTTAGGTAACCAGCAGCGCAACAAGACCAGGAAGATGACCAGAAACAACGGGGATGTTACGAATCCCATTTCACCGTAAATGAAAGCAAACGTTCATTCTCATTAGCGTGGCTTTCATAACGCTGTTCCGCGATGTTCCTCTACCGCGATCTTTCTCTGTCTCTCCCTCCCTCTCGCTCTCTTTGTATACCTTCGTATCTTTCTGTTTCGTATTTATTTGTTTTCTGGAAAATGGATAATCGGCGTGCGCCGATTGCGCACGATGCGACACAGGATAAAGTAAGCAGGTCTTCCGGTCTGGGCATCTTCTGGAAGCCTTTAAAAATATGTCTGCAAATGGATTTGTTTTTGAGTTCATAAGGATGCAGTTATGGACGTTTGAAGAATGCAGCTGCGGCCGCCTATGCGCTTAATTTAACAATAGTTGTGAATTAAAGTTTTATTAATGTGGGTGAAATCTTTTTTAAAATAAGATTCCTCTTATTGTGCCATTACAGATCCCCGAAAAACGTCTCGAGAGGTTGCAAGAGCACTATAAGTTGATCATACAACAGTCGTTTGAGATTCAGCTTAATTTTGAAGTAAAGCAAAATACATATATAACTTTAAAATTCGAGAACAGAAACTTCAATTCTTTGTGCACTAACGCAACACAATTTTCAGTATTTGGAACAGTGGCCTGATTTCTTTCGGATAATTTGCAAACAAGGCGTACAGAATGATACTCGAGACCAGAAAACCTCCTTAAACCGCAGCGTAATATAATACTATTTGGCCCGTGTGAAATCGTTCGTCGGCTTTGGGGGTGGAACAAAAGGTCGATTTGTCGGCGGGAAAATTATTGAGTTGATCGACAAAGGGAGAGAAAGGCGGGAGAAAAAATGCGAAAGACAGTGGAGATGCAAAGAGGGTTTCCAGGTTCACGGGACGGCGGCTCTAAAAGGGGCGAGGCGACACGATAATACCGAACAAGCTTTTAATTGTTGGCTAAATTGTTTTCTGTGTCCGCGCCGGCTGTCCTGCCACGGCTACGGGAATTCCATCGGACGACAATTATGCTGGATTTCGGGGATCAAACGACATTTGCCAAATGGTTCTGGGTACCCAGTAACTATTTTCGAGCCGTAAAGCGAAACAGGTCGGCTTGGCAGTGGGAGTACCCAATTACCTGCGTCTCGGCGACCTCCTGACAACAATTACAAACGGGATTCTTCGTTTACCGAAGTCGAGCCTTCGTTAATAGCACCCCCACCCCCTATTTCCTGCTATAATGCGAGAAGCGCATCGCTTCGAAATAACGACTCTATTACAGAGATCGCGTAAAGTCCAAGAGCATGTCGAAATTATGTTTTTGTGCAATTACCACGAGCTCGGTTCTGCTGGTGCTGATCCTGCAGACAGTTATCGGCGTCTGAGGTTGTGATCTAAGCATTAATCGAACGATCAGCCTTCATTTAGGAAAGAAGTAAGACAAAATTGTTGGGACATTGACTGTCATGATTAGACTGTCTGTTGAGACGCAACGCAATGCGGGACCCACGAAAGGGTCTCCCGAACCTGACACCTAGTCCCAACCACTTCGACCACCCGACTATAGGCAATAAATTAGCCTAAAAGTCGAAGGCTCTTGAGCCCCAAAGCGACGGGACTCATCCCAGATTTTCTGCGACTTTCCGGCGCCACATGAAAAAACACAACGCGATGCAAGACCCACGCAAGTGTCTCTCGAATTTGACTCCGAGTCCCGATCACTTCAATCACCAGTGCTAGAAGCAATAAATTAAGCTAAGAGTCGAAGACTCTTGAGACCAAAACGTCGGGACTCGTCCCATTTTCTCCACGAGTTTTCGGGCACATGAAAAGTTAAGACAGCGTCTGGACAATTTCAAACTACTCACCCCCATGTTTCTCCCTCTACCATTTTTACCACTTCCACCACCAATTTCACATCTCTTAAATACCCATTTCTGCGTGCGAGTCTTTAGTCTTCAGAAAATCTTCACTCAGTCTTCAGAAATTTCTCCCAGTCTTCAGTTAGTCCTCAGTCAGGCTTCAACTTGTATCTACCTATTCATATCTTTGTACAGTCGTCGTAATTAAAACACAAGTTATTGTTATCGACAAGTTGTACCATCCCTTTACCATTCAAAACACCTCACAATTAAAAGGAACTACCTAGCAAGGTTTTAAGTAACCGAGCAGGAGTGATAGATGTGAGAAAAGTCGAACGATCTTTTCCGTCTACGCACGTACATACACTGTAGATTGTATGCGTTCGTGACAAAGTGAGTGCAGAGTTTGGAAGGTAGAATAATTGAAGCTAAAATTAGCAGAATTGAAGTTATTTTAAAATTGACAATATTATTATAGGGAGAAAGATATTTCTATGTGGCTCTGGTCGTTATTATCTCCAATAAAGGATGTTCGACTTCAGGTGGCAGAAAATTGAATGGGTGGTTCTCCAAGACAATATAAGAGGAAAATGAAGAATAAAGAAATTGCGATTCCGGCTTCATTTTTTAGTTATTATCAATTAAAAATCCGCCTAAAATCCGCCATTCTCCTCCTAAATTTTCTCCCACCTATAGTCGAACAAATTACAAGTTAGTACAAATCACTGATATGCAGAGTTCTTTTTTAATTTTTGAAATTTCTCTGCTCAAATATAATGAAATAAAAATGGTTATACGATTATATTGATTTTTCATTCTTCCTCGTGATGCAAGTGGGTTAATAATATTTTCTTTGCCACGAATAAAATATAGCTTGATGAAACCTACAAAATCCGAATGGTAGTAAATGTGTTAAAAGTGAACGAACATGATAAGCTACACTGTGCTACATTTTATAATCCGATTCGTACAATTAAGATACCGAATAACTCTCGATCCTTCCAGCTAGTCATGGAACCTCGATATATACCAATTCCACAATGTAATATCAAATGTGTATCGAGATACCATTGGTATCAGTAAAATCAATTTGTTATTATCTCATATAGCATTGATGCAATACGATTACGCGGCACCGCTATCGATATTGACAAGACAAAAGACAGTCTAGGTTACTGAGGGTGTACAAGGATATTCCCAAAGTAATTTTTCAGAAACGCGTGTATTTTTGAACAAATACAAATTGAAAAGTCCGTTACCATGGTATCAAATAAATTGGTCTCATCCCTTCTCTTGATTTCAGGGAATTTTTATCTCATTATTCAACATTTCTGATTAAAGGAAGTGCACCATCATGTACGATTAAAAAGTGATAAACTCAACAATCTTCTTTTGGATAATCATTAAGTAAAATAGTGAAACCTCTTTCAAAATACGTTGAGTATGTACACTACCGTGATTAAACGGATTGTGTTAACTGACCTTATATTAACTTATATAAAAACAAATCTTTTTTATGTGACGTACGATTGTTTTAATGTAGAATTGTTATAAAAATTCAATACATTTAACATCTCAACATACTTATGTGGTATAGTTACGGTGATTTAATGTATGTTAGGTAAAAAACAATTTTCAGAAAGTCTCATTTAAAGATTCACGTTTCCATTTATGCCACTCTGTGTGCAGTAACTTTCAGCGATGTAAGTTTGTAAATTGTATAAGATTTAAAAAATCCTCTTACCACCAAAGTATAAAAGCTCTCTTAAATCTTTTACATAGACGAACGATTACAAACCCACACAACATGCCCACAAGCAATGTCTTCCATCGCTAACACTTCAGCCGCTGACGAGTGAAATAATTATAATTACTGTGGCTACCGAAATTTCAGGTGGAGCTTCCTAATCAAAGTTTAACCGTTCGATCGACAAGGGTAATCGATAACGCCGGAATCTACAGTTAACGAGGCCACTTAACATTCTCTGACATTGTAGCAAGAGCTGCTATGCTCCCTTCACTCGTATACTATGATGTAAACTAACTACTTTTGTTCCAAATAAATCCCATGGACTTATTGAAAGGGCGTTGTGCTTCACCATTGCGTACCAAAAAACAGAAAAAAAGGAAGTGGTAGTTTACAAATAATTATAATAGCAAGATCGATAAAAAAAATTTATAAGCCTTAAATCCAATTTCTTCTTCTTTTGTATCATATTTCAAATCATATATTTACGGAATATTATTGCATCTAAATTCACCAGGGATCAGAGGACACACTGACATCAATGCTTGCGAAATATCGTTGAAACAATTCGAAAAGGATTACACCTGAAAGCTTTAACAATAAAAATCGTATGAACCCAGACCGCGAAAGCCTGCAAGTTCCAATTAAAATTTGCCAGAATTAAAACCTACTACGCACAGCAATTACCAAGGCTCATCGAACAGGATGTAACGTGTACAGTACACAGGTGTCTTTAATCCTAACTCTGAAGGTATCCTCACCGACGGGGGTAACAAAACGATCGTTGCGGGCCACATCGAGCCGCCATGGTGTTCGCTATCAGGGCATCCGTCATTCCTGGATTAATCTCGCAGCGGGAACTGCCGGTTCGGGAATTCCGATATCCTCGAGGCGGAATTTAAATCGATGCCTTGCGACGCGCGGATGGCAACAGGCTGCGGGTCCTGCAGGATCCCGTCGGGCTTCGGGAGGATCGGTTCGGCGGGAAAAATCCGATTCGCTACCGGGGCATCGGTCGAAGTCGTTCGCGGCGGTGTAATAACGCGGAGCATTCGTGGAACGCCGTGTCGAGATCGATATATTCCACTTGCGGGGCTGATTGTCTTAAACGTGCTCATACTGCGTGCGTGGAATGTGCGTACGGTGCGTGCGCGCGTTCGTATGCGGAATGGGTACACGGGGGTAATCTCGGTAGACCATCTACTACGCCCCCGGGGCCATCGGCGCCGGGTAAGATACTCGAGAGTATCTGAATAGAGCCATCAAATATAGATCACGAACACGATATGTGCGAAAGCATTATCTATATGGCGATAGCCTTGCCTTACTTCGCCCGAGCCCGAGCCCGAGCCCGAGCCCCGACGGGCCGTATTGCCCGCCGCAAAATTATGACTAGATCAGGCGAGTCCATGTTCACGGATACCGTCCGACGTCTCCGCTTCTGATACACGCAGCTGCATTCTCGTCGTTACGCCCCCGGGGCGGCCGCGATTTCGTTCGGAGATTGCTGAAACGCTCGCGATTTTCTTGTTATACCGCGAACGTTATGCTCGCAAACGCGTAATCCGACTTTATTTTACTTTTTCCGTTTACTGTGGGTCGTTTATGATCTCGACAGTATTCGAATGGGCGTCTGGATTGTAGAAAGGCGTACGCCTCGTTCCAGAATATTTGCGGGAAGATCTGCTAATAATTCGTTGCTACGAAAATTACACTACCGGTCGTAAATATTTGGACACTTAAAAAATTTGCGTGCTAAGAATGAGCTAAAAATTCACGGTTTACTGTAAGAAGTTTACTAAGAAGTTTTTACCGTGGATTGTAGTGTGCGGAAATTGTTCTGCGCGAATTGCATGCATATGGATTGAAATAAAAATTTACTGCGCTCTTCAATTATTTTAATAGATATGTAATATTATGGAATTTGGAAGTCTTTCGAACAGTTTCATTACACTACTTAAAAAAGTGCAATTTTTTACTGTACGGGATGAAAAGCTACAGAGAACAGAGAACAGTGTGCTGAAAAGTGTTAATTATTTTAAAAGTAGAACGATTTAAAATTATTCCAGTTTTCAAGCAAAAATTGTATTTACGACTAGGCTTTATTCAATGTTTAGATTGCATTAAGATGTACTAATTTTCCAAGCTAAACATTTTCATTGTAACGCGCCGTCTATGTCTAAGCTACGGAAACTGTAGTTTTAACGCGAACAGAATACATACTATTCATTGCATAAAGTCGAGTGTATTTAATGAATATGGAAATTATAATTCTCTATGCATACGTTCAGCGAGAGAATAGGATACCCTCGTACGGCTGAGCATTATTTTGTTCTATTTACGTCAGTGTTGATAACGGAGTCTTCGGTGATTCTATTCTGATCTCATGGGGTATGAAGAGGAATTGCGTCCATTTATAGGCCTCCTCTTTCTCATCCTCAACCAAACCGTTGACGTACGAGGAATTACAAAATAAATTTATCCGCCAAAGACGCTCATTGCATAATGTATAAGTTAACAACTCAAAGTTAGAACCACAAATACTGCACCTGGAGAACATTACTAATAAAAAAAAAATAAATTTGGTAAAAAAAAGTGTTTGGCTAAAAGTGGCTAATATTATGATACTATACCAAATTATTCCTCGGCGTTCAAGTTCTCTCGAGCTTCCTCGCCCCTCACGGGGTGTATCCCGCGGTAGTGGGGATAATTCCGCGACGTTTATCATCCAGGCCTTGGCCTATTAATCATTGGCCATATAAATCACTGTAGCTGTTAGGATGGTGTCTGGTTTCATGTTATACACCATGGTGTCATTCAGTTTTTCTACATGTATAAGGATTTCGTTGCAACACTAGTCGCAGTAAGATTATTGGATACATTAACAATAATTTCTCTTTCGCATGTAACTTTCGGACTCCTGCGAGTTCTAGGTCTATGCCGGAGTCATTTCTGACCCAGGCCGATGTTTCACTACAGTTTTCTTTCGATATTAGGCGATGGAACCGGCTTTCGTGGTATTTCGGATTAAGAAGAAGAGGGGATAACGGTGTTCTTATTTCGAAATGAAAAGGGTTATCTTATATCGAAATAAGATTGTACATACCTAGCTATCCCCACCACGACGAGTCCGAATGACTCCGGCATAGAAATTTTGTAGAAATTTGTATTACCTTATGTATTTTCGTTTTTCTTTCTCGGAATCCAGATTTGTTGTAAACAGAGGTCAGTCTATAATCAGAAAGAGCCGGCCATGGTTCTCGAGCTTGATTGTGTCCTCCAAGATGTACGAACCGGGTTTTCGTTTCCATTAAAAGGCTAAAACCGAAAACTCGAACGATCCGTCCAAAATTCCCGGTGCCGGGAAGTTCAGCGGCGAAAATTTACAGCGTCCCCTTCATCTTAGTCAGCCCCAATATTCTCACTGGGGAGCCCTCCAAAGGATTTCTCCATCGACACCGGTCGCCCTCGAGTTTCCTTTAAAGGGCTAATAAAAC
Source organism: Halictus ligatus (assembly GCA_028454255.1). Classification (NCBI taxonomy): domain Eukaryota; kingdom Metazoa; phylum Arthropoda; class Insecta; order Hymenoptera; family Halictidae; genus Halictus; species Halictus ligatus. The sequence continues at coordinate 17,138,056 of CM052131.1, forward strand.
GGGGGACTTTGTGGAACGACGCGGAATTCCATGGCCGTGCGAGAACAATCTTATCGCGTCGTTACAATTGAAAACGGTCGGGGAAGCTGGGAGCGGGAGTTCCATGCCGGTACAATCCTCGTACGTATCGCGAAATTTTGCGAGCGACCTTCGGACAACCTCGAGACGATCGTCCGTTCCACCGTTCTGCGGAGGATCGAAAATTTCACTGGCTGAGGGTATGTGTTCTGCTGGATCCCTGGCGACTTTATCCCGCCGGAGATCTCCCGGAATACTCGTGGCGATTCTTACTCCGCGGATTGTCTTTCCACCCTCCGGAGGAACGGCGATACGTGCGGCCCCCTTTCCACGGATAAATCCCGGTAATAATGGCGATTTCGAAGTTTCGCACGGTTTATTCTGGTCGGCTGATCGCCGGGACCGACTCCTCGACGAAGTTTCGCCGTTTGGTCTAGCTTTCGCAGAAGTAGGCTGGCTACTGGCCCAACGTTTCCCGAAATTGAGAATGATGTTAATACAGTCAACCATTTTACAAGTACACCAGGGTGTCCCGTTAGATATTACCACCTTGATTTACGTCATTGTTATTAATCGCAGCGAGAAATGTTCGAATGTAGGTGTAGGAGGACGCGTCAAGGACTTATGAAGGTCAATTTTAGTTTTTCTAATGGAACCGTAATTTTTGTTCCGCACCAATCGATACAGCTTTTTATTTTCTATAAAGGAGTATTAAGTAAAATGATTAGTTTAGAGGATATTTTCATTAAAATATTGCTGGGAAAACCTCGGACAGAGAGTATACGTCATAAACGAATGTTGCAACTTAAAACAAACAATTTTTATTTTGCATATAGATATATAATGATAATTATAATTATGACAATTTATAGCGAGTGTAAACTCTATTATTTGTATTTAAGAGCCAAGACTCCGTAGATTCGCGATAAGGTAGAGTGACCACGTTACCGACAAAAATAGGCGAAAAATGGTTTTACGTGCCTCAACTTCTCGTCCTTATATGAGAATATTTTTTGCTGGGAAAGGGCTCATTCGAAAAAGGAAGGTTCAATGTAGCGCACGCTGGTCATGAGTTCACGAGATTATACAGATGTTTGGTAATATAAGCGTTAGAAGTAGGCCAAAAATTGACGATGTGCATGCCGTGGAATCCAAGCATTTTTATGCCATTGGATGAGATAGAAAATATCTTCGGTTATAAATTGAGCTATATCTTGTCTTGATTCTCTGCGAAATAAAGCCAAAAACTTAAAGCACCTTTTTGGTGTCAGAATTCATAATATTGACAAGTTTAGTCAAGACTTGATCAAGACCAAGACGGATCTTAAGTCAGTGGCTGAAGGCTGTGAACGGAAATTATATAGCAGTTACCGACCTGCTGACTCTACAAAAGTCACGTGACTAGCCTCCATATTTGGAAAATTTCGTTGGCAAGATATCACCTTTCAGTGGCGATAGAAGATTTCTGTATTGAGAAGTCTGCGTCCGTGTTCGGCAATAAGTCAAACGTAGGTACACGCATTAAAGTAAAATAATGTGTTCTTCGTCGTAGCAGATAGGCCACCGAACGGGATAGCGGGTCAATTCCGGGGTTGTTAAGTGCGTCCCCGTGTTCGTCGCAGCTACCGTCTCGCTTTATAACGAATGAACACCACTTTTGCTTGGGAAACGTTATCGTTGACTCGTTTATCCCCGCAGCCTCGGGGAGAAGAAAAAAAAATAGGAACGATACGCCGCTTAAGAGTAGCGGGCTGGAACAGAACAACGCGAAAAAAAGATCAAGCAGAGACAGTGGGGGGAGGGTAGTGAGAAAGTGAGAGAGCGAGAGAGAGAGAGAGAAAGAGAAAGAAAGTGGAAAGAGGAGCGAAAAGAATGGGAGAAGAAGAAAATTACATGCTACGTGTAACGTTTGCGAACGACTCGGTATCTAAAGTGCGTCGCTTTACGTCTCGAGCGGCCGACGCGCAGAAATGTATTCTATAAACACATCCGACCTGCCTCATTCGTGCATGGAATCCACTTCATTTGCGATGGAGCAGTTGTTTCGCCGTGTCACTTTCCGCGAAGCGAATGAGGCTGGAGCACAGTAACGAACGCATCGCGAAGGAGGACTCTTTATCATCGTTGTTGAGCTCGCAGTGATCTTGAACGATACCTGTTATAAGGTAACTCGCGGTGCTCGAATCCCTTCCTCGCGGTGGCTGAATTCACGTTAATGAATTAATATTGCGAGGCTGGTTGCCACTAGGTGTAATGGTTGGTATTTAATTGGTTTAACCACTTGTTGGTAACGTGTGGAAATTTTAATGAACGTAACAGAATGTAATTCCGGTATTCGTTACACGTGATCAAATATTTGAATGTTGGTTGCACTACAGTGTTCTTCTTCCGTCCGGCTGTTGTAAGTGGAAATAAATGGAATAATACTAAACATTAACAGGGAAAACGCAAGCGAAGTAGACGTGTAATGAACATCGAGCTTGAATGCTACGTAGGCTGAAATATTAACAATTGTGTAATCGTATAATAATGAGTTAGCTGCAATCGTTATAATAATGTGGCAGGGTATTAAATATGAATGCTATCTCTTTCCTTCAAGTTTAAACAAAAGTCTTTTGTAATCAGTTATTGAGCTTTAAAGTAAATGAGGATATAAAAAAAAATATAAATTTTCTGTTCTTTTAGAGAATGATTAAAGTCGAAGTTCTAATTATTACATTTGTGAAGAAAATTATGCAGTAAGGGGTTAAATAAAATAGTATTACAAATAGGAAGAAAAATTTGAGCGAATAAAATATTTCTATACTGACGATATGAAGCATAAAATGGAATATATTGACTATGCGTTGTAAATTTTTGACCTAAGCATTTTTAATTTTCTGTAGTAATATTTGTTACAATGTAGTCCAAGCGAGAAATGAAAAGCACATTGAATTATTCTTGTTATTAAAATGCGACGCTGCCTGATATACAATAAATGCAACGTTAATTACTTATTCCGCCAATTGTGCGGAAAATTCTATAATTTTATTCAGCATCGCGTTCCGGTTCACGCGGCCATTACGTAGCTTAATGTCGGCGTTAATTCCAATTCGTTCTTATGTTTTCACGTGGGTTTTCGCCGGAAGTTCCTCGCTGGTAAAACAATCCATAACTCCGAGGGCCGGGTCGAATGTTTAGATGAACTTTCCGCGGTTTTCAACGCTGATTCGAGCAAAGCGGATCTGACCCGATAAAGGTGTAGCATGCGGAAACTCGAAAATCGCGATCCCCGCGAGGCGACGCTAAATGTTAGAACGTTTCTGGCGCAGGTCACGCGGGAATACCGTTGTTTCAAGCCGAAGACAAAGCGGTTTCGTCGCGTTATTGGAAAAACTGGATTTCCCGAGGTCTGCGAGTCATATTTCATGTCGGCTAAGCGGTCGCGCGCGCCCCGCAACAGATAAATTCGTAGAACGACGACACCGCCTCGGGCCGCAACGCCGGGGAACAATAAATGGCCGCTAGGCTCGAATAAACAACGGCACGTGGAGAGCTTATTTACATTCTATATGAGTTTCCGGTTAATCGATATTCTTGACCAAGTGGCGGCGTGATAATTCAAACGGATGGTATTTCGATAATCTCGGCCCCTTCCCCGCCTCCGGTTCGGTAATTGACGTTTCTATCTTTCGCTGCGCGCCGCGCCGCGCCGCTCTGCCATCCACGCGACGCCGTCCGCGACTTTTCCATTTACATCGGTGATTTTAATCGTTCCGCCGCTATCCGTATGAATTAACGAACGGGAATAGATAGGATATTCCGACCGAGAGCAAACCCACGTTCAATACATCGAAAGTGTATTTAATGAACTTTATAGTCGATCATATTTGTGGCTCGGCGTGCAAATCTCCGCGTTCCTTTCGGTTTAACACTTTATACGCTTTGCTATTTCCAATGTACACGTCGTTTTTCTATCCGACAACATTTCACGCGTTGCATGTCTGTTTTCATATTTTTTAGTTTTTAGGTGATATCTTATCGTGTCACCTACTTTTTTCTAATTACAGTAAGTCAGGAAATTAACCCTTTGCACTCGACGCTCTTTTAATTCTAAAACTAAATTTTTCTTCCGTCTTAGAATATTTTCATTTTATTCATACGAAACTGACCCGATTCCCACATGTAATATTTCAATGTATAGTAATCTTTAAATAAAAATTTTTTAATGTAACAAATATTTTGTAATATTTTCGTAATTTCTTTGAGATAATGCCACAACAATTTTTAGTGGTGCTTCAGAGTTACCACTCGAGTCCGAAGGGTTAAATACCATTTGACTACCGTCGACTGGGTTCATAATTCCCGAAATCAAATAAATGGTTCTGGAATGGTCCTGAAATGACAACAGCTGAGACTCAACGATCAACTGGAAAATAGTTTCCCAACATATAAATTTGTTGCCCGAACCTACGTCGACCGGATCAGGACGAAATGCCTCCAACAAGACTACCTCTGAGTATATATATATAAATAGATCGCCGGTTGCCTAATTTTCACAAGAAAAGTGTAAGACGATTAACTCGCAGAGCCTAGTCCCGAAGTTAAATGCCATTACTTTACCGTGTCAGACGCCGGCGCGATGAAAGGAAGAGCGAAAGGAAAAGCCAGCGAGCGGAGAGAAAGCGGTGACTGCCGGAGGAAGACGGCACCTAAATCCTGTAAAAGATACCGGCGTATTTTCATCACAGTCTTAATCCCTACAAAGGCCCGGCCGTTCCTCTGGAAACGTAATTTCGTGAAGTCGCGAAACGATCGGCAGAATCGGAGCACGACGCTCCGACGAACTCGTCGCAGCGACGAAATTCGAGGGCGTTCCTGTGCGCGCCGAGCTGGGCAGCCGTCATCTACTTCATCCGCTCGTCTGTCGAATTTGCTGGAATTTGTCGTGCGTTGTAATCGGAAATTATGCGAACTAAAGTCTTCGACAAATTTCTTAAAAACAGGTACTACGCATAATCTTCCGTACAGATATTTACGGCTATGTGTGCAAAGTAATTGATTGACTAAAATATACATTTTGGTTAAACTTCATCTTGGCGACCCAGAAATTTGTAATTTTTTATTATATAATCCTGCACAGTTTAACGAGAGAAATTCCAAAAATCGAAGTTTCAAGGCGAGGAATTCACTGGTTCAACAGTTATGCGTGTTAGAAGTTGAGCGATTTTAACGCGTTAAGCGCGGAGCTTGTGCCCATCGACTTTCCGTTCTGGCTACAAGTAGCTGCATATATTCACAGTTATGTGTACAATATAATTGATATAATATGGAAGCACAAACTTCTATTAAATTGTATGTAGTAAGCGTTAAAATATTCGCAGTGGACACAAACCAAAATTATAAAATACTTACCGATTCTCTCAGTGCCCTGCTATGTCTACAAAGGTCAAAGATTAATATAATGACCAACTTTTATATTTATGAAATTAAGGAGAAATACTTCAAGTTCAAGAAAAGCACATCAAATAATAGCAGTATAGAATTTGTTTGGATTTCGTCCCATTCAGGCATTGTTGGAAATGATGAGGTTGACGCCTTAGCTAAGTCGGCCACACTAGAATAAGCTAAGAACAGTATTGGCATTCCATTTTCTGATTTACGGGAATTTTTTAAACATAAGTGTAGACAAAGTACTAGTGATTTCACAATGCAGCAGGGTCAATTTAAAGGCAAGGAATACTTTCAGTATTATGTTAGAGATGGGACTGCACCATGGTTTTCGGGTAGAGGTTTATCACGGCAATTTATTGTCACATTCAATCGTTGTAGAGCAGATCACTATCATCTTGCAGCATCTCTTTCACGACTACACATAATAGATGATCCCAAATGTAACTGCGGTAATGAGGTTCAAGATCTTAACCATATCATTTGGCAATGTACCTTTTTACAATCACAAAGAGTTAATCTCATGAAAAAATTGAGGAAGCTCAAATTGTTTCCACCCTTAAATATCAGATCGTTACTGTTGGAATTTATTCCATAAATGTAGAACAAAATCAATCTATTATTTCTTTAAAAGGTAGGATCGATTGAACCGGCTATTGCTCTGTATATGCATACATTGTATCTTCAGTTAATATACATTGTATGTTGTTCCCGGCATGGGACCCTCGATCTTCAATTGTTAATATTGGACTGTTGCTCCTCTGTTTCGATCTCTTGCGTTTTATTCGTAACGTTTCTTTCGCTGGTTAAAGACGTGTCTCACAACGTGCTCCTAGAGTTACTATTCTGATATAAATCTTATTTCGTATTTTATAATGGTGTGGTTTTCTTTAATACCCATACTCCCAATAATTACTTTATGAACCGAATATTCAGGTAAGTTATTTTCTTTTCAATTTTTTCAAGCAATGCAATTTAAAGATTTAAAGTTATGTAATGTGTGAACCTAATGTGTTCTACGGTTCCTACATTATTAATGCTTAACAGTAAGATATACATATATTACTAATGTATAGCTTTATAACCCCCTATGGGGAGTTTCAATTAAGCTTTCAATAAAAAAAAAAAATATTCGCAGCTTGATGAAATTTGGCAGACGGATACAGAAAGGTATAGAGAAGTGACCAGCAAAAAAATGTTCTCCGATACAAGGATATTTTCCTTGGTTCATTTTTAATCACGTCTCGCATACGCCTTCGATTTCCCTAAAAAGAACAAGCTGTCGCGGACAAATCCGAGGAAAGTTGCCGAACAATGGGTCCCGGCGTGACTTCCAGTTTGGGGATGAAGTTGTTTAGCGAAGCCCGCGACGAACACCGGTATTGCAGTTAATAATTTGCGGAAGCACGAATCTACGGAAGCCGCAATGGTAACTATAATACCGCGGCGGCCGATTCGGCACGTTCAGGGTTCGCGTGAGACGCCTTAGAAATGAATTAAGTTCCGAACTTTGCATACCTTCCGCCCCGTTCCCTGCTATATATTCCTCCGCCACCCGGCCCGTCGGCTTGTCGTCGCTGCACGAGTCCCCCGGCCTCTTCCGTACTTCTTTCCTGATTTTTGTTTTCGTCGTAGTCCCATTCTCGTCCTCCTCCAATCTCTTCGGGAACATCTCTATTTTTCTGACCAGGAAACCCCCCATCCGCACCCTCGCCCCCACTATCGGTGTTCTTTCACCAGTCCGGTTCATTCGACTTTCTTCCTAGTTTAATCTTCTCCTGTCCAGAACCACAGAGCCTCGGATCCCTTTCCGCGGGAAAAGCGGGACAGCCTCGGAACATTTCTCGGGCAGCCTCGTTTCTAGCGAACTTATCTCTAAAATATTCCAGCCACGAGCACAAGCATTGTCCTCCGGCTGGCGTACAGCTAGCCAAAGAACGTCAACGTTCGTTCCTCCCTGACACGTTATTAAAACGGGCGTTACGATGCCGACGCTTGGGTCTGTTGGGGGGCAGCCAACCTAATGGCAGGCCTTTGACCCAAGTGGTCATCTAGCGAGCTATACCCTCGCACCAAGGAACCATCGAACGGGTCTATTGGACGATCCTTGGACCGTCAATCTTGGTTTATTTGAAACTGACTAAGCTCGTGATTCTCTAAAGTGGCTGCGGAATCGATTTCTCGCATTTAGCCGCGGAAAGTTGCCAAACCGAATACTCATACGCCCGGAATTAAATCGTTGATGTATGTTTTATGACACGTTTCGGGATAAATGGATAGTATGCTGTCACTTACGGATTTCCGGAATTTGTACAGACATATCAAGCAAACAAGCGTTCACGGAAAATTAAATCTAAAAATTATTGTAGGAATATTTGTTCCGTCGTAAAAACCCTCTGCGAAGGGACATCTGTACGACCGTGAAGGTCAACTAGCCACACGCGGCATAATGTAACCATGACCACCATAAAAAACCTAGCATAATTTAGCGTAGTGGAAAATCCAAGTAAAACTCAGCACATGCTGAACTGTAAACCATTACAGTACCTAGATTTATAGTTTTATAGACGTAGCCCCCTGCAATCAAATGTACATTCTACTTTCACTCTTCTCAATTTTCCACCACTTTCAACACTTTCCAACACATCCTTCAACCAATCATAGACAACTTCCTAAAACCACACCCACATCCGAGCTTTCCTAAATCCTATACGATTGTAACCAATTCAGAACTGCTTCAAAAACCGAACTGTTAAAAACACCGAGATTCTAACAGCAAGCCGAGTCTTGCCACATCGCAATAAAGACCAGTTCTCCGGAGACTGACAATACAATCATTCGCCGTTAAAACCTTTACCTAGTCGCGATACGAGTTCTCCCAATTCCGGGATCGACGCGACACCACAATATTTTCAGAACTCCTACGTCTCAGGCGTGACTTATCGGGTGAAATGATTGGACACCGATTTCGCTGGAATACTTTATTCTATTTCGACAACTCTATTCTCAAACTACAATTCAATAGTCGATATCTCGTCAACTTACTCGCTCGCGACTCTCGCTCTACTGACCAAGCGTCCCCCGCATTCGTTCCTTTTATCCAAGGCCCACTTTCATTCTTCCTCTCTCGCACTCTCATTTTCACTCTGTCAGTCTCGCATCCATTCGGAAAAGTCAATTAGTCACGTGCGCCCTGCGCTTGGCGCCCCCAAAACACTCCACTCCTGTCTTTGAGGCCCAAACACTCTTCTTTCACACTTCGGTCCAGACAGACTCCCTTTCACTCTGGACCCAAACACGTTGGCGTCACGACGTCGCATCACGACGCACAGTTATTATAAACTCGTACAATTATCTCTCGTTTATCTCTTACAAACGGCTGTTCTCTCAACTCTATCGTTAAACTATTAAACTTCGATTCTTCAACTCTAATTCTTTTACTCTCGCTCTGTGTCTCTTCTCGCGACCGCGACCTACCTCAAATTGCTCAGAAGATCGTCGTCAAAATACATAAATAAAATCTACATCGCTCGCGATCGTTGCATCTTTCTTATTGCCTCTCTCACAGACTCATGCTCTCTCTTTCATACTCATTCGCACACGCTCGCTCGGGCATGTCGTATCGACGACTTCAAAACGCCTCGCTGCGTTCGGCAGTGTTTGCATCCCTACAATATGCTGGAACCACTAGACTTAGATTCATTGATTGTTTAGGCAAGAACCCTTTTTTTTCCGTGAGGAAATGCGTTACGCATACCCCGGCTCCCTGGGGGAAGACGGGGTTATGTGGGGCTACCCCGAAGGGCTACCCACTAAAACCTCACGCCCACCTAAGCTACACGGGAGGTGCCTGGATCACGCGAGTACTCAACAGGACACCTCCCAGCTATCATCATACCCCGGGGGAGGGTGTTAGCCTCCCCCACTGCCTACGCTATAAGACCCCGGCCGGAGGGACCCGCCCGGTGTCCCCATCCCTGGAGCCTTCGGATTGAGCTTCCCGAGCCCCAGCTCGGTCCACCCACAGCTCCCGGAGTCTTCGTGCCCCGCTCGGAGCCGGTGTCCCGAAGGAACCAGCTCCGGCCAGGGCAAGAAGACGCCGCCACCGGAAGGAAGGGTCGTCGGAGGCGCGGTTCGGCACGCCCCGACCCTTCCTTTCCCCAAACCCCCCACGGATCCCCCTCCCCCATCGGGGAGGGACAGACCGACGTCGACGAGGGGGCAACCAGCTTTCCGACTCTTCGGAAAATCGGGAACCGCCCTTAAGGCCCACCCTGGGCACTTAGGAAAGGGTGAAGGGGAAGCGTTTTTCGAAGAGCCGGAGCTCAGTCAAACACGGGCAGAACAGAGTCACAGCACAGTCAAACCAGTCAGAACAAAGTCGGAGCACAGTCAAACCAGTCAGAGCACGTTCAGAACACAGTAAGATCACAGTCAGAAGTAGTCAGAGTCACAGCATAGATACGCGCACGTCCAAGTTACGCGTCGTAGACAATAAGTTCATTTGTAGCATTCAGAAGCATAGAGTTCTCCAAGCAGGGAGATTGTAGTGCTAGTCATAGCAAATAGACACGCGCAACGTCCAGGTTACGCGTCTCTGACAATAAATTCAGTTGTGAAAACCCAGAAGTTGTGAGTGGTTCAATTAGTCCTATATCAGTAGGTGGTCCTTCGAACTGAGTCGGCACCAAGTGCAATAACCAAGAAGGATCTCGATTGGGTTAGCAACCGAGAACAGTTATTCTAAACAAATGCATTCATAACCTTGCACCCCTCATTTCATGCTAGACCCAAAAATGTTGGCGCCACGATGCCGCGTCCACAGTTATTTTAAACAATCATCCTGACTTGATCACACTCACACCCCTACATTATACAGACAAAAATGCTCCGTCTCGCGTTACTCATTCATAAAAGAGCCGGGAAGACGGATCATGTAATGGCAGTTTTAAAACTGTCCTAATTAAACGGGGGAGCATGTAGACTCTACATCACGAAGCTCTACGTAAGACTTCTCCTCCATAAGTTATGAACAGCTAATGTGCTTCTTGTGTTCAACGTGGTGCATCGCTTTCTGCAGGAATATTTGTAACCAGCGTGCGCCGAAACGATCGATGGGGACTATAAAACCATACTTTACCGTTGACTCGAGTTTCACGAAAATATGCTTATTTAATGTTTTCGCCCAATTACTGTCAAGTAAAAAATATTCAAACACGTGTTTTCATAATATTTTCACCCTTAGGTATCTAAAATATGTCCATGTATGTAATGATAGAGAAGATATAAATTTACATGCTCATAACTAGATTTTAACGACAAAAATTCACTCACTATTGAATTCACAATTTTATTTCTCTAACGACTCTAACTGCTTCGTTTTAGAACCGAAGTTTCGCCATTGAAAATATTCGGTTTCGAACGGCGATGCGACAAGTCGATTGTCTAGTAATTCAAAAACCCGTGGCGCGTCAAATACACGAAATGTCCATTAATATCGACACGGAAGAAAATAGATTTATAATATAGCATTGGTGGCCGGTACGGCGAGCTTGTGGCGCTTTATGCGTCGAATGAATGCAACACCGTTGAAACGTTCAGAGAGCCGGCGAAATTCAGGTGACACCGCGATTTTTTGAAACTTTCGTACTATAGCGTCCCAGGAGGCAATGTTTTCGGTGCATTATGATCCGCGACCGTCCGGCAATAACCAAGCAAATCCGATTTGAATAGCGTCCGCGCGCGCGCGGTCTTTTGTAATTCCTGTGTCCTGTGACGTCTATTTAAAAGAATGGGCGCGTTCGTTTGAAAGTGATTATCGGCGGGAAGCCAAGATATCGAAAGCAGACACCATGATATGCACCTATTTTTCACGGGTTCGGCTATCAAATGTCAATTACCGGGGTGTTGGTACCGGAACGACAATGACGCTACCCTTCTCGGCCGTTTTCCATAATTTACTCGCGGCCCGCGGACAATATTTCCCGATCAACTCAAAAATTCATTATACCGAGCAAATGGGGCGACACTCAAAAGGATGCTCGCGCGCGGTCCGAACGCGCCCTGTTGACAATCGTTCCCGTTGTTCCTTTACCGGGATCGGGATAATTCCGTGGCGAGCGTGACGTACCGATTTCCCCGGCAAAGCGGCGCGGCGCATGGTTGAAAAGAGGGGAAGGGGGAGGGCGTGCAATCTGCGCGTGGCATCTGAAGGTTGCTCGCACGAAACACAAAAGCTACGAAAAATGCAGTCGCCGCTTAATCAGCTTAAATGAAATTCCGGGTATTGTGGAAGTCGCGCAGACAAAACGATGAGCGCGACACGACTCTAATTCGAGTTATTATATTAACTGCGTCTGGTCGACCAATGCTAGTAAGACTCGTCCGTCCCTTCAGTCAATTCGGCAGGTTTTTCACCGATCCTGGAAGAGCAGTATATCCTACAGATTAATATATTTGTCGCGAACAGATTTCAAAGAGGATGTTCATCAATTTAAATGTTTCTCTTTAAATAAAAATTTTAGGGACGACTTAATAGCACCGGAGTGTTAAAAAAAAACTGTGGATTCGACCCGTGAATTCTGTATCAGAGCAGCGATTTGTCTCGCACGGAATTCTATAATTGGCGAGTCGAGATAACGCCCCGAATTGCGACGGAGGCAAAGAAACGATCTCAGATATTTCATTATCTCTCGAATCGCGTTATCTTCGATTGCGCCTGTCCTCCGTCGATGTTCTGTATCAGCCGGCAGTCCCCTCCTCTCTCCGAGAGCGATTCTGCGAACCCTCAAGACACCGATAAGTCCTCGAGGCTTTCCCTCAAAGGTCAACCATTCGTTAAAGAAACGGCGAACGAACGGGATCGCTTCCTCGAGCGAGAATCGTTCACGATCACTAAAGACGGATTTACGTCAGAGGAGGAAATCAACCCGGGGAGCGTCGAGTGAATAACTAAAAACGTTTAACATAATATCTGATCCCGCGCAAAGCTCCCGGGGCGCCCTTTCGCACAGTGCCGTATCTTTCTCGGCGCCCAAAGGCTGCTGGGGACAAATGCAATTTTTCTAGGAGCGTGGAATCAAATGAAAGATCCAACCGCCATCGGTAACTACCCTCATTTTTATTCCAGTTCCCGTCGTTCCTCCTCGCTGCCCGTCCCTCTGTTATCTTTCCTTTTTTCCCCTTTCTCTCCCCCTCGCTCTCTCTGTCTCTCGCTCTCTATCGTTCCAGCATTTTTATCCCGGCTTTTTTCTCTCCCTCCAACCGAGTCTGTTCTCATTTCTTCTATCGTCCAGGGATCGCTGTTCTCTGAGCCAAACTTAAAGGTTTCTCCTTCTCTGTCCTTTTCTTCGGGGCGACAGAGTCCTTCGCACTTGTTAACGCCCTCCTGTTTTAAGTAAACTCGAAGGCTGATACCGAGGCGATTCTTAGCTTTTGAGGATTTTATAACGGGGTCTTGAACGAAGGAGGACGTATGCATTGACCCATCTAATTATCGTCCGGCACACGAATGTCTATGAGAGCGTGGCGAGTACACTTTATGCATTTATGGGAAAAATGATTGGATGGAATTTGAGAGAATAGGAAGATTTAAGAAGTGTTCAAATATGGATCAATTATTCCTAACTTATCGAAGTCATTACAGAAAGAAGAAAATTTCTACTTTCTTGGAGTCGATGCAGATAATTTTCATTTTGCACAGAGATCAGCTGTGACGAGTCAAAGGTGCAAATAGTAAGCAACCGGATAATGAGTTGGACATTATTCTGTGTTCAGGAATTAAAAAATTTCTGACATGCTCGATGCATCGACAGCGACTCCTTGGACGTATCGGCGCTCATGATTCAAGCCAGTAAATTCGCACGCGACACACCGTAGATTAACTGGCAAAGCTGGACGCCGACCAGTGAATCCTGGCCGCATCGTGCGGTTTTCGACCGCCTATCCTGACTCCCTTAAACCATGGAGATGTCCTCGAACGGACTGAACCGCAGGACCACGTGGCGATGGGAAATGGACCGAGTTGGTCAACTACGTTCGTGTATTCTTCGGCCGGTTGTTAGTGATCCAGGAATTTTGATGGAAACCACCCATTACTCTACGTGCTACCACTTATTTAACGTTGCACTATAATGGAACGGAATGCGTCGGGACTAACACGCCGCTTTTATTATGCCGATCGATTGGTCAGAGGAAGCGGTGCATATTTGGGATACTGTTGGTAGTTTAGAATACCGAAGTACCCGGAAGCGTTACTAATAATACCAGCAAATAACCTGTTAATATTTTAAACTAATATTTTTGGACGAGTTTTTTGATATTTCAGATTTTATCTGCTGGATAAACTACTTTTTTTTAAAGTTTCCTAGCAAGTATTTACCTACCAAGTTAAAATTGTTGTAAGATTTATGATATAAATAATTTTGTTTGTTTGCATATTAGTTTTATAAACATATGAACAGTCTCGAGTTTGGATAAGCGACACTCAAGTGCATCGTCACTGAAAAGATTTGGGAAACAGAAACGTAAAATCTTGAGGAAACATGTTGCAGATTTTATGTTAAAAAGGCTTGCATACCACAGTTATGGTTTGCCATATTTCATACGACGGAACCATCTTGATTCCTACAGCACCGAGGACGCACATATGGCGTCCAGCGGCTATTCATTTGCAGCACCGCCAGCGTCATATATTATACATCATCGGTGTAGCACTAGATGCAAAGCATTGCTGCTTTGTGTTTGGATGAGTCATTTCGAAAGTTACCAACAACACATCGTTCAGAAGAAAAGTGACGTAAGTCAAAAAAAAAAAGGTAACTTTACACGAGACTTGTTTGAAAATTACCTAAAACGTGCCAATTAATTTATTGTATATTACCCACACAGAAATGTAAAAAAATTTGTTATTATTTAGGTAGTGGGTTATTTGTCATGTAAATTCCCAAATTCTATTCAAGAGTACATAATATTCAGTACCTCTAAATAAGAATTATTTATTACTGTTTCTCTAAACAGAATAATAGATGTAACAATTTTTTTATAGTTACTAAACTCCTGTATGACGCGATAAAAAGAACTGTATGAAAAGATTTATACATTTTTATTTATACATACACTGTACATTTACTGCCACCTGAAAAACATATATATCATCTTTTTAAACAGTCTACTCTACAAAACATGTACAACACAGTGTAATTTAGTAGTGTTCAAGATAAAAACTTTCCAGTTTAATAGTGTGGAAGTGAAATAAAATGGACATTTATACCCTCTTTTAGCCCCCCGTATGCTATGTCTGAGTCATTCGTAACCCGTCGAAGTAGGGATATGCTCGATATGTACAATTTCATTCCAATAAAGCATTCCATAAAATGACGCTCTTTTTTCGAAATAAGAAATTCGCTAAACCCTCTTTTTTCTCTTCATCCGAAATACGACTAAAGCCGGTCCCGAGCCTTACGTCGAACGAAAATTTACGTAAACTCACACAAACTGATCGCAAACTCATGCAAACTCACGTAAACTGACGCAATCTGACGCAGACTCGCGCAAACTGATCGCAAACTCATGCAAACTCACGTAAACTCAAGTAAACTGACGCACACTGATGCAGACTCGCGCAAATTGGTGCAAACTCAGACAAACTCACGCAATCTTTGTGTGTTTCAATCAGTAATTGTATATAGTTTTCGATAAATTGAAGATACACTCACACACACGTGAAATTGTTTGGTCCAAGAGTGTATAGACAGCAGGAACGGTCCGAAACAAATATACGCAAACTGTATCGCAAATGCATCCGGTGCATACCATCGTGTGCCTTCCAGTTCAGCGTTAAATCGTGGCTCGCCCCAAAAAACCGTCGGCCGTGCCTTAATCGCGACAGAGATGCAACCTGGATAGCTTTTTTCTTTCTGTTCTGTTCTACCGCTGTTGCGTCGCTGCTTTAAAAGTACCACGCTTCCGTGGGGAAGACAAGGGATCGTTTGCACGGTTCACGGGATATTTTCGGTTGGATCCGTACGGAGCAGCTGGTTACATGTCTGAGGCTTTAGTAGGCTTTGTTCCGCTTTGAGAATGGAACAAATGCATAAAAGGCTTTTAAGATTTATACGAACCGGATCTTTTGGAACGTTCGATCAATCGAATTCCCAACGAAGCTTCAATTACTGGACCATTGATCGAGGAAAATTCTACAATCAAACATCACTTTCCTTTGCAAAATGTTTGAAGCTGGCCTGTCTTTTAATTATCATTTAATTAAATAAAATCTCTACTGGAATGTTGGAGTGTCAATATTACTTCCCTCTTTCCTTTTTTTGCTCTAACATTTACGCGCAATAAACGAAGCAAGCCTATTGTCTTCTTACTTTTGTTTACCTCTTTTGCAGTAATTTTCATTCCTGTTTCGTTTAGTCTTTATTTCAGTCATTCCTTACATATTCATTACCTCAAAATTAAATGAACACCTCTCAAAAACTCTTGTGTTAAATTGTACCAAAGGACTTGAGCTCTTTTTAGATGCCAGATCTGATCACTGGGTAACGTGTGAACAAATTTTTCTAAAATTGAGGAACTTTGAGGAGGAAAGTGCAGCCCAAGATTTTTCACTTTCTCATCTGTGCTTATAATAAAAATTTAAAGTACACCTTTAGCGCAGTCCATCGATGGCGAGGGTTACTGCGGAAAAGGAAAAAAGACGAGGAAACAGGATGGTAAGCAGAACGAAAGTTCTGGATGCCGGACGCGTGCACGATTTTTCACGATCAGCCGGGAAAATTTGTTTCGCAGCGAACGACACGACGCGGGGCAGAAATAAAAACTAATGGCAGCATAAAAACACGAAATGCACGGATCTGCGAAAAGGAATAGCGAAATATATGGGGAAACGAAGAAGAAATTCGAACCCGTCTTTTCTGAAAGTCGTCGGCGAGAATTGGAATATTCCGTAGAGTTTACTATAGCAATCCTATTTTTCGCTCAACCTAGATGCCAATCAAAATTAAGCGTCGGATGGTGTAGCTCGGAATAAATAGTTTCTTGGAAGCACAGGATGATGGTTAATTCATCTACAGGTATCTTTCTAGTTTCGGCGAACCACAGTGATTTCTCTGTGCACAATGTGTCCCACGAACTTATTACGAAAATGTTTCCGTAAGTTCAACTGTTGAACCCAAACTGTTGCTATTTCTACAAATGATTGACAGATTTCTTAACACTAGGTTCACGGATCACTGAAAGTGAGTATTTTGCATTACTTTATAAAAATAACAAGAACGTGCTACCCACATTTTTAGCAATATTTTTAAAATAATATACAGTGTGTCCCACGAACTCTGTGTACTAGAATATCTTGGTTAGTTCAAACAATACGAGAAAATGTTACTTACAGAAGTTGTAGGGTTTTAGAAACTACATAATATGGCACAAAAGGTCACCTTTGTATTTTAAAATGGTTTCCAATTTTTTATGCTCGATTTCGACAGGTATTCTGAGTATAAAAGTACTAAAGCGTGTTTCACTGTATACGCTCGTGCCGAGCACCCGGTATATTTGCGGAATGAATGAAGTGGGTGCGACAAGTCGGTAGCAGTGACAAAATCGTGAGGAGTGAAGTCGAATATGGGATACGGTGATACCCGGATGGATGCATCGGGGAAACGTGGGGCACAGGGAAAGGAAATACGAGACAGTTGCGCGATATTGAGGGAAATAAGGTGGAAAGGAACGAGCTTGACGACACGCGTGCCGGCCCGGGAAAGAGATTCGCATGACGGCTTGATATCGAGTATTCTGCCGGATGAAGTGGATGAAGGAAGGCGACGGCGGGAGTGCTGCTCGACGCCAGGGAGTTCATTTATATGCGATTCTTCCGCCGCGGAGAAGTATCGCCGCGTTGTGCGGCGATGTCCGCGACGGCGAAAGTGTCACGGGCAAAGTCCGAAGGATTAACAGGATACGGATCCAACTTGCAGCAATGATAGTCGGGAGCCAGCGTTCGTGTACGTTACGGCGGACACCCTATGCAAATTGCCTTTCCAAACTGGCATTAACGGATTTAAAAGCGATATACGGTCCGCGTTTGGGCTTCCGCCTACGACGTAGCATTAGGCGGTCCATCGTTCAACTTACGACGCGATGGATTTACCAATAAAATGCGAGCATTGACGGAAAGTTCGCCGGACACCGATAGCAGAGCTGCTGGATCCGATTCATGGATGTTCGAAGGGGATTAGCTGACTTGTGGCCAGACAGCGCCGAATTGTTTAACTCTTCGGGGCCAGGTATCCCCGTAAGCACCCATGAAAATGCTAATGGCAATGTGTTTAGACGTTTACCTACGCTTTGATTTCATTCAGCATTAGTGTATTGTCGCTTTGTAAAAATGGGAAGTTTGAATTTATTTCGATTTTGTGCGGTAGCAGTTTCAATATCATTAGAATCAACATCCGGCCATTCCACTGAGGTTTGCAGTTTCAACAAGTTGAGCGTAATTCGATTTTTTTTTCATTTATTTGTTTAATGTTGCTTCAACATCGAAGGTCATTAGCAACACGGTACATTTTCTTACAATATATTATACATATTTGTATTCTTGATATATAATACTTAGCAAGACCGGAGATATACTCCTTAGAACTTAACAGAATAGGTAAGCAGATCGTATTTTCTTTATTATTTAACAAAAATGAATGTGTTATTTCTGAGTGCCCAATTCTGATTCTAAAAATTTAAGTTTGAGTTGGACGATCTACCGGACTTGGAAATTTATGCCACTCAAAATCCACTCCTTCATTATTATATTATTGTCAATAGTTCCTTTTAATTTTGTCAAATACCTGTTTCCTAAAAATTTTATTTAGGTGGTTTTTGAGATCTTTTAGTCTGATATAATGGGTGACTTGTTTCATTTTTGTGTTTCATACTGCTAATTTGGCTGCTCTATCAGCGGTAATTTGATTCTTGTAAATGGTACGAGCGAAATTTAATAAGGCACGCTGATTTCCGCGTGTAACATTAAGTGTAAGTGCAACCCCATAAATAACAACGCGTAACGTGTTTGTTGTGGCGAGAACAATTCTGAGTAACCATGAATGGATGCTCGGAATGTTTTCAGTTGAAACATTGTGCGCGGTTGTGTTTGTCGATAGAATAACTGATTCATACGGTTCGCAAGAAACACTGTAAGCCAGCAACAATCGATATGTTAGTCTCGCTAGTTGCTTTTATTGTAATGATAAATTGCGCAAGTTTCGGTGAATAGGTTAGAAATATGGTACAGTGAACAATAAAATAATAGATGGCCAGATCGCAGCCTGTGCTATCTTGAAGAGAAAAACAATTTGCGTGTTAATAAGCATTTGAGAGAGCCGTGCATGCGGATATGCACTGTTGCGGGATTCCACGGCATTACCGGAATAGTCTGTATCAAGATTTTCCAGGCCTGAGGCCTACATCGTCGCGTTAATTGCGATCTAATAATAGCTAATCGCATCGGAGTTCTTGATATCTGGAACAGATCCTGTGCTCCTGCGTTCCAGTTCACAATACCTCTCGATGGGTGGTATTCTCGTGCGAAAAGAATAGTACGCTTTTTCCCCACAATTACCGTTAAGAACACTTATATTTTTGCCGACAACGACGCTTTCTCTAATCTAAATGTGCTTCTTGGAAAAGAGTAGAAATGTTCTCTTTCTCTCTCGAAAAGTAATTATGCAGTTAGATTAAATGACGTTTCAGGAGATAAAAATTATTTCACTATACATAGTAACATTAATTAACTTACACGATTTAATTTAATTTCATCACGGAAGAAGAGAAGAAACGGTCTCTGCGACAGAAACCGAATTAATATAGGTTAAGAATATATCTAGATTGTAGAAGGTGAATATATTTTATGAAATCTAATTTTCTACGAATTTCAAAACCAAGTAGCATGTGAAAAGACGTTTCCTTATCATTTAACATTTATTTTTAGGGAATTAAATTCCAATTGCCTTTTCTTTGTGAAAAATCATACAGGTAATTCTGTGCCAGTGTTTGATTTAAACAGTCGAAAAGGGAAAGAAAAGGTAGCGAAATTATTAAAAATTTGTACTTTAATCCGTGGAAATTTTATACACTCAACGCTGGAATAAATTGTAACAATTCGTTTATTCGGAGTACAATTAGATTCGGTGTTAGGAAGTGAAAATATTTTGCTTAAATTAGCAAAGTTCGCGGTACAATTTAACGCAAAACACTGTTTTAACGACAGTAAATCGGACAGCGAATTTCAAAACGCGAAACGAGAGTTATAATGACTATAATTAATATACAAACGCGTTAACTGAGCGGGATTCAATTACATTCAATTTCCTCGAGAACAGAGAAATTTTCATTTGACTGTACCGTGATAGACGTCCCGTTTTTCAATAGTATTGTGATTCCGGTTATGCTCTATATATCAAACATTTCTCTGTTATTTTCTCTTCGGATGAACTCTTTTCGCGCCAGTTTAGTGGCAGTTATTTTATATGATCCAGTAAACGGGGAAATTAACCTGAACGCAGAGATCGATACTGAAATAATGTTTTACTACACACCTCACTGAATACGACTCTTTAAGGAATATTTTTCATTTTCACACTGTCGTACAGACGAACTATTCGTGTACATTAGAACACAATAACGAACTTATAAATATATTCAATATATTCAATCGTTCACATCGAACAAGATTTGGTAGACGCAATTGGACTTTAGCCAATTTTAAAAAGCCTACTTAATTTCCTGAAGGTAAAAGACCGCAAATGTTTACATGCGGTAGGGTAAAAGACCCAATTATTATGAGATTCAATTATTTTTAAAGGATAATAAATATTAAAAAAGAGATATTAAACATTTTTCAATAAAATCAGTTAAATAATATAATAATATAATATCTCCGAAACTAGTGCGGAGATAAAAAAAAGTATCATACAAAAATTACTGGTCTTTTTACGCACAATAAGATCCCATGATAAAAACTATAGGTTTCCATTTGAAAAACAAAATTGACCTTCAAATAACCTTGAAAACACCATCCAAATAAAAATCTGATACTGCCCTCTCTTTCTCCCTCGAAATCCTTAGAAAGTTTTCAAATGAACACCTTGTATATATGTATTACATGTCTCTCTTTTAATATTCATTATGTTATAAAAATAACCCCCGCAGTAATTGGGATCCTTGCCCTACGAAGTTGGCAACCTCCCCTAAACCCTTCTCCTCGAATCGATCTTCGAGAAATTAGGAACTCGATCGGAACGAGCGTATCCTCGACACAGCAGCCGTACACAGCTAATCGAAGATAAAAGCGTGATCGTTAGTTATCATTAACACAGCAGGTCGTTAGATGGAGTGTTGCGCGGCTGGGAACACGCCGCAGGCTTGGAATAATTGGGAGCACGTGATCGAGACGAAAAGGGGGAGGGGTGGGAGGTGGGGCTATGGTTAAGTGACAGTCGTGTACAGGGTCGGCAGTCCGTTTGTGTACCTTAAGGTGAACGGAATTACGAAGCCACAATGACGTACCTGAAATTCTGTTTCCCTCGCCGCGGCGCCCGGAACAGAAATCGAATTATTCGTGTTTACCTGCGGACTCCGTTAACAGGCTGAGCCACTTGGACTCTTCTCGTCGAACGTCGTTGGTTATGTCGGAGATGAGGTGCTCGATGAGGATCGCTTTGCTTGAGGAAGGATCCCGGCCAGGATCAGGGGGAAGAGCGGACCGAACACAGAGGAGTCGAAATGGTGATAATTTGATTAATTCGAGGCAACCGAATTAGGATTCGTCCGTGACCGGGGAGGGCTCCGAAGTAAACGTTAAAGTACTCGAGACCGGGAATGGCGGACTGGTTTCCCTTTTGTTCCCTTGGTGAAACACGGCTGCCAGGTTTCAACGTTCTCGGCCGGATGGAGTGTTTCGTCGGACGATGCACGGGGGGAGAGGGGGCGTCTGTCGGTGATAAATGCGCGCGGTTCGCCGCTTCGAAGAACCGCCCGACGAAGAAAGCACTCTTAAAACTTGCCCATTCAGGCCTGCCTCATTGTCTGCTTTAATTACATTGCTCTACAACGTGCGCCGTCTTCGTCCGGTCTCGTGAAACTTCCAAAGTTCCCGGAGGAGAGCGTTTGCGCCGACGGAACCGCCTCCACCGCTGGGACACGCGTGTTTTTTTACGCTCCTCCTCTTCGCCCCTGTTGTTGTTTGCCCTTTCTCGCTCGTTCACTGCGAGACCTACATTTCTCCCGTGATTTCGGACACTTCTCACGCGAGACGTGCAACAAAATGTCGTGCAACACTTGTTCGGTTTCACTCACACCTGACGCTCCCATAAAACGCGACCGAAGGATCGTTTGATAAGACTGTACAGGGTGTAGAGAAACGTTCGATCTTGGCCATCATAGAGTTGTCGCAAAATTGTCCTTGACCTTGAATTTCAAGATCAAATTTGTTTTCGTTGCGTTACATTCGACGCGTCATGTCAGTAAAAGAAATTCACCTTGAAATTCAAGGTCAAGGACAATTTTGGGAAATCTTTTTTTACGGATATTCATCGATCAGAAGATGTAGAATACGCCTATGGCTGCCGGGACCGAACATTTCTTTACAGCCTGTACATACAGTGTACAAATGGCGGGTTCTGATATTTCTATTTAAAATTATTGAGATTCTAAGGATGCATGCATGAGAAATTATTTGGAAAATTTATTTAATTGGGTTTATATTATTTTGAAAATATTGCTAAAAATGCGGGTAGCACGTTCTCGTTAGTTTTATAAAGTACTGCAAAAGAGTCACTACTAGTGCTCCGTAAACCTAGAGTTAAATCAGAATAACTGTTTTCAAATTGGACCAAACGACTTGACCTTTTTCCAGCAATCAGGTTCACTGATTTACTAAATGACTAAAAATAAGAAAAGCAGTTTTCAAAACTTCTTTGTCCGAGACAGTAATGAAACTTTTAAGTATGTGTTCTGTAGATGCAAGCTAGTTGTACACACGCTAAAAATTTAATGGAAAGAAATTTTATTTCGACTCTAAATTAATTAAAAAGTTAATTTGTCAGAAATCAAGGATCACGGGACTTGTTAATAGGAGAATCGGTGTGAATCGGCGTTTTTAATCGGTTACACAGATGTCGTAATAACGGGTGCGGTCGTGCTGCTCATAAATCGCCGCGGAATCACTAAAATCGTATAAATTTAACAATTCAATAAATCGCGGTAACTGAATCAAGCGTGAACAGTAATAGGATTGCAAATAACATTTTAGTGCGATCGGACCGCGCTTCTTGAATTATTTCCCCGGGCCGTCCGATCGCTCGGTGGCTAGATGAAGCATTAATTCGCTGAACTCCCGAGCGCGAGCAGGAACATGAGCGCGAGGGAATCGCGTTTTCAAAAAATCGATCATCGCGGTAACCGGGTTCACAGTCTATGCTGTTCCGACGGTGTAATTGCTCCGTAAGCGATATTCACGGTGGGAACTCCGGGAGCTCCCGCTACAATTCCGCGGATAATTTTCCATCGATAAGCCGGCAGGCACAGCCTAGCGAACCAACCAGCCCAGTCGACGAAACACGGAAATTTGACTTCAGAATTCGTGTTGCCTAGGCCCGCGAATTAATGGTATTCGATAAATTTGTAAATTATATCCGGCCCGGTCTCAGCGGGCGCATTTCCTTTCATTAGATCCCCTCGCGACGCTTGATTAAGTAGTCTTAATAGCTTCGCAAATTTCACCGGATTCGTGACCAACAATTTCCTCCTGCCATATGTCCCTGCAACCACCACGCGTGCAGAAACATTTCCGTAGCTCGCGAAGATGTTAACACATTACTTACCGGCGGCGGCGGTTGGTTAATAGACTTGGAACCTTCACGATTTGCAGCTGAGAATTTGTAGAAAAATTATTCAATCCCCCCTCCCCCATATCCTCAGGAGATTATCTTTTTCGAGGAAATTTTCAGGAAATCCACAAGTATGTTCAGATCCTTGCTAACGGGCACGTAATATAAGCCACAGAATAATGTCTCCGTATTCCCGTCGGAAGCATTAATCGCGGCTCAATAAATCGTTTAATACGAAAAAAAAAAGGGAAAATCGCTGACCATTAAGCTCCATCATTCGCAGGGCCGATATTCCGAAATTGCCGATACTAAAATGCCAAGCGCGACGTCCTGTATTATCTACTACCCGATAATAGCGAAACGGGGTCTGACGAATTAATAACGATAAATGGGGGAAACCGGGGTACATTAACCGGCACTTGAAGTTTGCCAAAAATTTTATTCAATCCTGTAACACGCAGACGAACGAGAGGAGATCGGTCAGTCGGTAGTCGAGTCCGTGTAGAAAATTCACGTCGCTTCTATTAAGCACGTCAGCGCTCCTCACCTCGATACGTAGTATCCCCGGCGTGCATGATCGGCCGGCTATCGATTAGCGCTCCGTTGCATTAAGCTGCATAATTACATTAAACACAGTCGTTGGATGGGGAAAAAATCCGTGATCGGTAAGATGTTTACGAATCCTTAACGAAGTTCAGCCTCGATCGCTCGCATAACAACGTTATCGCTCTGCACACATCCCCTTATCCACCCGAGGTTTGATTCCACACCCTCTAATATCTGAGCCCACCCGCGCTCCGTCCTTTTGCGATTCCGTCGTTCCATCAACGCCCTAAAGCGATTTGCGTTTTGTGCTTCCAATCTGTCACCACATACATGGTTCATACAGTTGGACTTCAATCATTATTAAAAGTAATTCTTGTCGTAACATATTTGTAGAAATAAAATTCCATCAGTAACCATTGTATTAAGTATCAATTTTTCATTTTCGAGTACATCATCCCTCATCCGTACATAGCAAGTGCAGTATAATTGTTTCTTTTGATTTCTTATGTGACTAGATTGTTGAGTAAACCACGCATAACTTTTGACTTCGAGTTTTGGCTGATTCTCGTCAAGATGTACAGAGTTATACAGTGAAAATTTAAAAATTTCTGGGTTTCCAAGGCGAAGTTTCGCCTAATTCGGTGTCACGATGTAGTCAACTGGAAACGAAGATAATATTTGCAAGAATGCCGATGGCAATTAGTTTCCAGGATAAAAAACGGATGATCGTTTGCGTTTGTAAAAATAGAGGGAACACGATCGAAAACGTTAGAGCATTATTTCAATTCGACACATTTTTCAGAAATATTGAGGAAATAACATTATTTTATCAGTTGTGGACCACTTGAATAATCTCATTTTAAACTTGTCTTCTTTCTTACCCGTTCTCGTTCTCGTGGAAAGAATTTGCGAAATTAAAAATTGAAATTGACTAAGGTACTTTGATCTTTTGGGATTTTTTGGACCAGCAAAGTCAACAATCAACGCGTTGATAATTTCTACGTACAAAGTTCTAAGTATACTATACCACGTCGTTTAAATTAGGTCTTTCGGCCGACTCTTGGCATGCTCCTGTGCACGACAGTTTTCCCTAAGCCAGACTGGCATGACGTCTCGTCTGTTATCGTCGTTTAGGAACAAACGGGTATCGAAAGTAAGCCCGCGCAAAGTTTGACGCCCCGGTATCGGCCGACGGTTTTCGCAGCTGCGAAATTACATTACCGACGCTTCGCAACTAGGGCGAATTTTCGTGGTGTCCCGTCGATCCCCTAATTGAACGCTGCGAGCGTTCTCCGGATACTCTTGTTAAGAGCATATTGCGACAACGGAATTTTCGGATTCGATCGTGACACCGCATTCCTATTACAATAGCTGCTCGATAACTACTCGTTTCCGGGGTTCCGGGGGGCGGGCAATACCGGAGATGGTTACAGAGTGGCCAATCACATGTTTCCCTTCTTGTTGTACCCTTACACGTGCACGCGGTTGCTTCTAATTACTTCTATTTACTTTCAAATTCCTCGTACTCAAGATCGCAAGAATGTGATCACGCACGTGACAATAAATTACGCGCTAAGAATCAAAATAAACAATTTTCTTTAGATCAAATGCGAAAGAGTAAAAATCTATGACCTTCTAACTCAGTAAAATTATTTAAAAAAGAAATAAATGTGTATGTGGTCCTTACATGCAGTTAATTCTTATTTTACATTAAAATTCACAATTATTTAAATGCTCGTTATTACTGTCTATAAAAGTAATTACTATTTTGTAATGACATTTTGATAAAACGTTAAATTAATTTTAAAGTATTTGAGAATCGTCTTCATGTGAAATTCCTGTTAAACAACGACACGGGAAGCATGGTTGTCCGCGAATAATGCGCGTTACGTTGTTAACAGGTACTTACGTGCTGAGAACTTGTCAATTGTTCTAAATCGCTTCGGAGACGACTGTTCTTTCCCCTGATCCGGATTCTTGTTACTTTCAATCGTGAGACGAAGCATGATTCGAAGTTCCGGAAGCTGGAAGTTGTAAATGGGACACCGGAAAACTTTACCTTGATTTATGTCAGGTGTAAAGTATATGCATGCAGAGTCTGAGCTATTGTAGAACGTACCGAAAAGTAGGCGGTAAGTAGAATACGCCGGTGAACGTCAGACACGTTCTTAAAAGCTTCCTACGCCGGGACGAAGTTTCCGAACTTCGGGATTTCTATAGCAAACTCTTCAGAGCAAATTATTAATTTAACGAAAAAGCGGGCTATCCTTTGTTCTTAATTGCATCGCTCTCTTTTTTGGAATTTTGAGAGAGGACTACGGGAAGAATAGGTGGAACACATTTCTGAAATACGCTCCTGCCCAGGGGAGATAGCGTATGTGTGCTATTATTAGGTTTCAGAGATTCAAAATTGTCTTAATTCTACGAACAATATATAAACTATCCATTAGTAACATGGTAATTAATTACAAAAGTTTACCGTGTGTTTGTGTTTCAATCGAACATTCACAAGTGTAAAGATTACTTAAGAAAACGAAACAAATTGAAAAACAATGTACAATTTTTCTTATTATTTAATGGATCTTACCGTATTTTCAATGACTTCCACCATGTGGTTCGTTAATTCATTAATATTTCGAAATTGATATTTTCTGTATAAACTGTGGAAACGAGGTATCTTAATAGTCCTGAATGTAATTAAAATCGTGGGAGCACGCAGATTAATTTAGAAGTTTAAAAATGAAATTGCTGGCAGCAATGTATACGTATATGGCACACTTTCGGATTTGTTCTTGAAGGTATTATATTATGTTAAGTAATACATTGTACTTCTAATATAGTGGAACCTCTGAAAACCTGACGACTATTTTTTCGTTTAATAATGCAATTGTGTTGGCAGCTCTTTGTGCAAGAACACGGAAGAGGTACAAGCCAATTCGAGGTTCGAAAGCCAATTAGTTTTTAGTACGTTCGTTGATTCAACCAAATTACACGTTCCTCCATTTCCGAGTTCATCGAATCACCCACTTTTATTGTCGTTTGACGACCCGGTGAAAAATGCATAGGTGACACACTTGTACGAGACACTCGTGTCACCGTCCCACTGTGATTAATCCTCGATGCGTATCAGAATCCACTTGCATCGCGAATCGATGCCTCACTTCAACCGCGACGCAGCGATGTCTTCATTAACCTGAAAACGTTTCCTCCATCTTTGACCCTATTGACATTCGGCTTATTCGAGTCAAATGAGTTTATGACACTCACACGAATCGCTGTCTTTCACTACGTTTCAACTTGACCGACTGACTTCCTTATTCCTTGGACAGTGTCGCGACCTCGCGTCAAATGATTCGAAAATTGAAAACTTCTCAGTCTAAATGTACAATGAAATCTAGAAATTTAGAAATCTTGTTCCTTATTATTTAAAACAGTCTTATTATGTACCTTGTCTAATCATAACTTGTCCTTTTCATAGGTGAGGGAGGAATAGCAGTTGCAGTATGATTTTTGATTTCTTATTTGACCAGATTGTTGATTAACCACGCATAACTTTTGACCCAGTGAATTCCTCGCCTCGAAACTTCGATTTGTGGCATATTCTCGTCAAAATGAACAAGGTTATATAGTGAAAAACTAAAAATTTCTGGGTTTCCAAGGCGAAGTTTCGCCAAATTCGGTGTCACAATGTCGTCAACTGGAAACGAAGATAATAGTTGCAAGAATGCCGATGGCAATTAGTTTCCAGAATAAAAAGCCGATGATCGTTTGCGTGTAAAAATATAGGGAACACGATCGAAAACGTTAGAACATTAATTCAAATCATGGTGTCCCTGCCATGCAGAGACAAGTTACGCAGGTACATAGTTAATACACCGGAAGATCTAATTCAAAGCCAGCAGGCACGCACTGTATCACCCGCGCTTCATCACAAATCATCTCGCCATGAAAATTTTTCATTCCCGCGTGGCATTTTCAGCGCAAGTCGTTTCTCCCGTTATCAACGAAAAAAAAAAAACAAAACAAGAACGTACGAAAAATATTGCTACACGGTGTACGACCGATACATTCGATGCGAAAGTGTCGTATAAATCCATTAGAGTGGGCGCGTGTCAACGAAGTAGAGCAGAAAAAAGGGAGAATGGAGGAAAAAACACGCGTGTCCCGTTTGTGTATCATTTTCAGGCGGCTACCAGCAGAATTCGAGTAATTGTCGCGTCGACTAGCCGAAGCTGTCATCGGAGGAGACTTGGATCCCCATAAACGATTGTGCAGCGGAGTCGGTAACGAATCTGGCCGAATAAAAATCTGAAACTGTGAGATTCCATTGATAAAAATATTTCCGCCGACAGTAAACATGCCAGGGATTAACAAATCAACGAGTTAATGGGAGGGTAAAGTTAATGAAAAACATGAATAAAAAATGAAACTGACATTTGCTTATTCTAGGGAATAATTCAGTCTTTGGTCAGCTTTGATATTTCTGTGCTTTTCAAATTTCAATTGTAGTTTAAAAAGTTTATTGTGAAAATAGGGCTGATAATAAAAAATGTATGGTATTTATAAATTACTTGCTACTATAGGTTCTTTCAATTATTCAATAAATACAGTTATTTCTGTATATATGTCGCCAAGGCCTGGATGATAAACGTCGCGGAATTATCCCCACTACTGAGAAGTGTAAACATAACACGTCTCCTGAACGATACAAGTCGCTGGCAAGACCTGTGTTGTTGACATATATCGAGAATTCACTGTAATGTCTTATTAACTTCTAAATTTTTCCATGTCCACTATACATCCAAATGTATGGTATTCAGTACACGAAAAAGTTTACATCTACTTTGATTTAATAATGTAACAAGTGGGCTGCGGATGTTTATGCAAAATAAAAATTTTCTGCATCAGTTATGAAAAAGAGGGGTTACACAAAAATTAATTTCTTCTCTTAATAACTTTATTAAGTTTACTATAATATAACGGTAAGTTCTTGTAACATATTTATTGTTTCGTACTCACTCATTTTTCTCATAAATGCATAAAGTCCTCAATCTAATTTAATTAAAAAAATAATTTATCCTAATAATACATTGATTCATTCAATTATCTTTGATCTTCAAATTTCAATTCGTCATCGGCCCGTGATCGACGATAATTCGTTTTGACATAATCGAAAAATAGGATCTGCTTTGTCGAACGACGTTGAGTCAACATTTTTCTTCTTTACCAATCACGATTGTTGATCAGGCCTGTTTACACGAGGTTGGGTATGCTCGCAACGTCTCGATAAATAATTATCTCAAATGTGGCACTCTCTTCTCCCATAGGTTAATGTGTGCCCGTAAGTGTGTACATTCCGCTGCGCACTAATTGTTATAGCCGTACGGATACGATTTGTATTGTCACTATAACAGGTCGCAATGAAACGGTGAAAATTTATCAGTGCCACGATGTTTTCCTTTTTCCGATAATTATCTCGCCTAATTTGCAAATCTATTCCAATACATTTAACTCCGAAGACACAATCCTGCTTCTCACCAAAGACATATTTTAACATTTATATATGAAATACCAAAATAATACCAATAACCTAAATATATATATAATATTATATAAATATTTGTTCAACTAGTGGTTTGAATATATTTATTTACCTAACACGACGAAAGCAACAGCATATAATTGATTTAACAAAATATGAATTGATAAATAAAATCTTCTTACAATTAGCAAATATTGTCAGGCAGAAATGATTTTGATACCTCAATACCGATTGCTAATTTACTACATTGCTGTTCAGTTCAGTGATTATTTTTGTAATCTTTTTACATTTCAAAAGTCCCAACGAAATTTATTTTCACCAAATATTAATCAAATTAAATGAAATAAAAAATTAACGACGCATTCACTTTATTTTCAGCGTGAACAATTTTGCAGCCGTAACCGTAAAACCAAACGTTCACCGTGTTTCGTTTGCTGTTTTCTTTTTGTTTTTAAATCTATGAAAATAGGATTTTATGTATGTGAAGCCGAAGAGTTTAGACGCGATCGCGCAACACGGCGAAAAATTCGAAACACGAAATTTATTCGCGCGGCTTGCACTGGAAATACCATTTGTTTGCGCGTTATAAATGTTTGATAAGGTCGGGAAACAAATAGTCGGGAAGAACAATCAGCAAATGAAGCATTTTTCTGACGAGAAAAAAAAATAAATAAAAAAGGAAGTGAAGAAAAACGACAATGAGCGGCACCCGTAGCCATTTTGCGAGCGTGATACATGCCGCAATTTCCTAAGTTGAGATAATAGCTCCGCGTAAAATTGCTCACTGAAAGCCGCGTGACCGGCTCCCAAGACAAATCTAAGAGACGGTTAAACACGAAGCCATCGGGGCAGACCTCCATTTGTACGAAACGAAGAGGGGTGGATCCATTTGTTTTGTCTTGGCCGAATGATCCATTAGCGGAAACGTTCGCCATCGGAATCTCACGAACGGTATCTCACGATCCCAGTTTCGTTTTTCTGGATAACTCGGATACAGGTAGACACCGTGAAGAAACCGTTCTTACGCTCAAAATTTGTCATCAAAATTCACTTCAGCAATCGATGACATTTTATGCGCGTTCCGTAGAATTTTTAACAATTAAACACGCGAGATAAAGATATTAACAAGTACCTGAAGTAATGATTAGACTTCGGATAGTCGTGCAATACAAAGATTGTCTGCCTTAATCGTAAGAGATAGGGGTCTTTCTTAATAAATCTAAATCTCTCTTCTTTTAATCGTTCTACTATTCATGTGGCCCAAAAGTAGGTAGGCCACCTATTTATTTTTAAAAAATTCACATTCACTTTTTCGTAAAAAATTCAAATTGAAAACCCACCACCGTCAAGACGACCAGTTTTATATTTTCCAATGATTGAAACTATGAAGATTCATGTAAGGAAAGTAGTGGAATAAATTTCCTTGTCCAAGCATTTATTATATTGAAAAGTACGGACAATCTCAATAAATTTAGGGTTACCATTTTTATAAGCCAATATTTGCCAGATACTGTTAATGCTTGGTAGGTTCAGTGCTGGTCGTGACCACATAAAATTTGAAAATCAACAAAACTATTATTTTTAAATATAACAGTTTGTTTGTTATTTTTCAGTCGAGCACCAGCTTGTGCAATCGTCCGATATTTTTGCTACCGAGATGTAGGAGACAGAAAGAGCAATGGGCGGGATTTTAATTTGACCAATTACAGTGGTCTTCCGAGTATTCTACCAGCAGAACCAAGTAGATTTATCAGAGCACTTTCGCAACGAAGTCCTCGGTTATTTAAAGAGTAGAACCGCTTTGAATCCAATTCCGGCTGTAGAAAACGCAATATATCCACGGTCCCTAAAACAACACGCTAATAGAGTCAACGGGCGAGTCTTGTCTCCGTTCGTTCCTCACGAGAAACGCGGAGGCTAGGAACGCGTCGAATCGCTGGAGCATCTAAAGTCAGTGATTTACATCGCTCGCGAGGGTGGCCCTGGCTACACTCTAAGAGGGTAAGCGCTAATTAAATGGGAGGTAATTAACGAGGCAGCCTGACCGAGCGGCCAATTAAACCGGTAGAAGTTTACGTATTGCCGGCGCGGACGATTCTGGAATCGCTCATAGATCTAAGGAGAGTCCCACCACACGCCCACGCATGCGCAAATTCGTGCACCTTCCAAGAGTGACGCGTGCCCTCGTGACTACCGATACGAATCTGTTCGTGATTGATGGGGCCGGTTCACTTACGGGCTAACATCTGTCACGAATGTTCGATTCGTCTTCTTATTGGGCTTAGATCGTTCCCTGGATCATAATGTTCCTCCCTGTGCGAAGCGATTGCTCGTCCTGTTGACATTGCTTTGTCCACGAAACACGTTGCGATACCATCGCCACCCTTTTATTCATCTGTCTGTCTGTCTCTCTCTCTCTCTCTCTCTCTCTCTCTCTCTCTATATATATATATATATATATATATCTGTCTCTTGTTCGTTTCTTGCTATTGCCAACGCGAGCCATTGTTCGTAACGACTACTGAAACTTCGGACCGCTCAAGGACAGTTCAACGATCATAAAATCGGATTTCTAGGCGGGACGTCAAAGTATTTTTTGGTCATTACTAACCTCACCTCATTGCTTTCACTCTTCCCTCCGAGGGACTATAAAAAATGACAGCATTATAATTCAAAACAATTCCTACATTATCATATGTCTTTGTACTGTCCAACCTGTTTTAGTGCGGTAGATAGGGATCGCATAAAAGAAACCGCACAAAAAAATATTCAGAAACTTCATAAATAGCTATAACAAATAATTTTCTACAATATATTAAAGAACATTTTTTATGCAGTGGAGAGGGACCGCATACAAGAAAGTCTCACTTAGAAAATATGTCAAAGATTTACGAAATAATTAAATTACACATGGAAACATTTTTAAGAAATTTAATTTCTCATTTTAAACATGGAGAAATTTTCAAAATGCACATAATTCAATACTATCCGTACTCCAAAACACGCATCTTCTTGTGATGAGAATATTACCAGGGTGTTATAATGCCAATACCGTTGACATTCATATATCGCACAAACAAATATCGCATAGAAAAGAACCGCACAAAAACAGGTTTGACTGTATTGAACAAATTGATAAAAATTTTTAATTGGTGCGGTGCAAGTAAATACAGTGAATCCTCGATACATGTCAACAACGCAGCCCCTCACGGGGTGTACCCCGTAGTAGTGGGGATAAATCCACGATGTTTATCACCCAGGCCTTGGCGACATATACAGATGAACCACTATGCACCCGATTTCGTACAGACGAAATTAATAGTGTAGGTAATAAAAGCGGGTATAAGGTGATTATGATTTTCCATACTTGCAAAAATAAGTAAATTCGTATTTCTCAAATTTGTATAATCTGAACGGAGCGATATACTCGTTCGTTTTTCTTTCGAAACGCCAAAGTGCGAAGGCCTATCGCTAAAAATGCACGGTCTGAAAAGGGTAGAAGGACTAAATGGATTCAAGGGCAGAAATGGAAAGACAGGGAAAGGTCCCTGTCCAATTTTGCGGTAGCGCCGGTACAGATGCATGCCAGAGCATGGGACGTGGCTGCGCCGACATGACGAAAAAAAAAAAAAAGAAAAGCGGTACACGAGAATGGAAAGGAAAAAAGGGGTTGACTGCTTCTCCGAATATCATAGGCCACGTTCGCGACAACTTTAACGAATTCCAGCCGCGGCGCGGAGAGCGAAGAATTAAAAAAAATTCGCTCCTTCGGAAAAAAGAGGCCTCGCGTCCGTGGGTTCATTCCCCGAGCGAGTTTCGAGTAAACACTTCAATGGTGAAGAAGGCCGGAGACTCTAGCCGCGGGTAACAACGCTTTCCATGAAATAATGATATTCTGAAAGCTGTCGCTCAAGCCCTGCATACTCGGTTGCAGTCACGAAATCGCTTTAGATACAGTCAGACCCGCGAGCTGAGCGATCTAAACGCGGATAAGATGCGGAGACCGAGCTCATGTCGTTTCTTTTGCTTTCTCGCAACACGGATTCGCGTTTCTCCACCGGTAGCACGTTTGAATTACACTTCCCGCGGACGAGACGGTTTCTCGAACTGTGCATCGTAGGGTGTTTCGTTTGAACCGATCCGAGCAATTGTCTTCGAGGAAAATCGATAGATTTTGAGAGAACCGTTTACTTGTGTTCGTCTAATACAGGGGTCGGTAAATCCTTGACCCGCGGTTTACCGAGTGAGCCATTTGATAATTTCAAGTGACCCACCTTAGTTCCGAAAATAAAGTATACTATATAAAAATAAATTATAGGACATAAACATGAAACATCAACTATATTTGTAATTATTTTCTTAATAAAATATATCTTATTATTTGAAAGACTGTTTTAATACGAAAATATCGCTGACCCAAACGTCTCTTTAATACTCACATTTTGGTTGATTTTAATTTGAAAATAATTTTTCGAATTTGAAAATAGATTTGTTTTCCTAACAATTTTAATGCTCCTGATATTTTCAGCTTCGCGTACCATCAACTAGTGCTTGCCATATATTCTTAAAATCCACAGTATACTAATCTTTTAGAAGGAAAGTGCAGTAAAGTCTTGATCTAAGTAAGCCGAACGGATTTTGTTGGTAATATCGTTATTCCCTGTTCTTTGTACTCGTTAAAACGGGGCGCAGCGAATTATTGCCTGTACCGAAACTGCCATGTTGTTTGAAATGAAACATTAACTCTATGGGGTAGAATGGACAACCATCACAGTGTAACACAAGCTAAATAGTTGTGTAAAACAAATTTCGATGTGTGCTACACTCCATTTACACTCCATGCACGCTGATGTAAAACTGGTCGAAGACATTTCGAGCTTTCAGTGCGCCAATAATTCATATTATGTGTATTCTGTTATGCATGGTTAGAAAAAGTAGCTTCGTCAGTAAAGAGAACGTCATAAAAGGAATGTTAATTTCATTGTATTTGCTGCAATGCCCATGTACAAAAAGCAACACGATTCTCAAAGTCGTTGCCATGAAGTTACTGATGTAAGAAAATATACTATGGATGAAATTTATGACGTTGCAATATTCGGCACACACTTGCTTCGGAAATGTCTAAAGAATGTCCAATTATTCGAGAACTTGTAGCAGGATCCATATTGACTGTGGCCAATACAAAAGTTTCGGCATCTTCTTCAGTTGCAGGCTTTGATCATTTTCTTTTCAGTGATTCAATACTCCCAGTTTCACAAAATAATTGAACTATGCGTTCAAAACTTTGTCGAGAAGAATGATTTCTCCCGGGGTATTTTTCTGCGTACAGTTGAGATGCTTGTTCCCAGTTACTTTTCGCCTCAGCATAAACTAAAATCATTTCTATCTTTTATGCATCACTGTACGCCATCGTTTCAGAGAAGTAACGTTATCTTTCACATTCGAATAAATCTCGATTAATTTCTTAAACGTACTGATTAGAGTCACGGAAAGGAGAACAATTTGTATCAGTGTTTACAATTTATTGTAAGCGTGTTTACAGTCATTAGTCAAGGTTCAGGAACATTTCTTGACACCCTAAGGGGATCATGTCATCCTTAATTCATTCAAGTGCCCTACTTTTATGAATTTTTCATACTCAAGGTCACGTGAAGGTCAATCCTCAGACTCGAGGATTGGGATTAGATCAACACTTTACTGTACATTTATACATTAACCAAGATTATTTGTAAGATGGATACTAATCTATTCAGACTGTATAAGAAGAAATTGCAATTTATCTTACCGAAAATGTTAAACATTTTTATTCTTTCATCAGCGGGTACAATTTTTATAGTATTTTTGTTTTCGTACAGTATATTAGTAGCTACTTTGGTTCTCTATTATTATCTTCTTTCATTCAATATGGGTCACGCACAGAGCACGTTTATATTAATTATCTCATCCTTGTACATTGTGAAGTTGTTTAGCACAAGTTGTGCTAGGTTTACCAATTTTTTAGTTTTCAATTGAAAGAGAATAATAATTTTCTCAGCTCAATTAGTCCTTCGGTAGCAAATCGATACAGTGATCAAAAATTAATATGCAGGAAAAATAAATAAATTTTTTAATTGCTTCATTTGAAAGAACAAGACAGAAAAAATTCAGAACATAAAACGATGTACATAACATACTGTTTTTCAAGAAACCATGACAGACGGGGGGTAGACGAAGATTAAATAAGAGTGTAAACGATTAAATAAATAAATAATATTTATTTTTAGAGTTAAATAGGCATGTAACCGGTTCTAAGACGAACGCATTGATTCCATACGGGGTTTCATATTCATTCAAGATTACCCCCGATCGAATAACAATCACAAGCTGATTAATACACATGTTGTACTTTCTTGTGCAACAAACATTTCTGTAGACAATTGCCTGGTTCGATAGAAACGTAACAGCTATTTCCGATTTATCGGTTCTCGCTTCGAACGAAGTAGACGTTCACGCAACCGTGTGCTGCCGCGTATCCCATTGACTGTAGCAATTTTTAGATTTCCTGGAACAATACCTCGCAGCTCGGATTCCTGCTGATAACAACCCAGTAATCTCATGGTCGCGCCTTACAGTAACACCGGTCTCTCGGATACAATATTCTTCTCCCCGGTGTGTGGCCGGTGTCTCCGACAATTACCGATCGTATAGACTCCATCGCGGCTCGGTGTCCCATTCAACGAATTTTTCTAAGCGGAATAACGAGGAGCCAGGCCGACGCAATGGCGGCTAACAGCGTGAAAATTGGCGGAACGGGTCGTTTCGTTCGAAATTCCCACGGGAGGATTGTCACGCAGCCGCGTCGCACGAACGATCTGGGATTATCGCCAGCTGCCAGAGACAACGAGAGAGAAAGAGCGTCACGTTGAAACGCGGAAAACCGAGGCTGGCGAAGGTGGCGGTATACCGCGAACGAACAGAGCTAAACGAAACAGAGAAAGAAAGCAAACGAAGCATAAACGACACGGATGGCGAGGAGAAAAAAAACTATTTCGGGCCAGCGAGCCTACACGAAACCGCGAGGGGAATAAACAAAAAAAAAAAATAGAAAAACTATACCAAAGGAAAGAAATGTTCGAGATCGGTTGGACGGAAGAAATCGGAGCTAAATCTAAAAACGAGCCCCGGCGAGGGGTGGCGGAGAGTCGGGACCGTATCCAGCGCCAGAAAAGCGAAAGCAATTAAGATAGTTACTTGGTTATGAGACAAAAAAGCCAAGCAGAACGAAGGTAGGAAGGTAATTACCGTGGTAACGGCCTCGCGGCGACTGTATCCCGCGGAGCGTGCTGGCTTCTGGGGAAATTAGTGCTGGAAAAATTCATACCCGCGGAAGATTTGCGTAAATTAATTTACGGCCGCGAAACCGCTCGAAATCCAATTTCTCGATGAGTCTAGGCCCCGACTTGGCCGAGGATGACCCAGAGGGGACGATCGGGACAAGCTGTGTATACATTTGCGAGGAGTTCTCGCAGTGTTCAGTCGATTTTGCCGCGAACTTCCGTCCCCGAATGAAATTAAATAATAAAAAAAAAAAGGAAATCCAGGAGCCGTAGTCCCGACGATGTTGCTGGATCGCGAAATTTCGTCGTGAAATCGAGCATATAATCGTCTGGAAAGTTCGATGGGAGAAGCGTTATAGAATCGGGCCGGCAGATGCAATTACAGCGAAACCGGATTAGTCGTAACGACAGAAGGGGAAGAAAAACCGTCGTGTCTCTACCTCTTTCCCCTCCCGCGACTTTTTTCCCGTTTTCCGTAGGCCGAGCAGTCGTTCTCTCCGGGGCTCTCGCGTCGCGCTCGTCGCTTTTCCTCCCATTTATTTGCATCACCGGAAAAGTCGATGTAAACACCGTGATCCGACGCGGGCACACCTAATGCTTCGAAACTTCAGTGCGGAGCAGTTCGTTGGTTCCCCGGTCTTCTTTTTTCTTCTTGTTTTCCTTTTTAACGAAAGTACTACGCCCTGCATGCGACTCTACAGTGCTCACGACCCCTGAACGAGGAGTTACGACGTGGCCGCGGTATCTTCAGAATGACAGGTTTAATTGCGTTTAATCACGTCGACCACTCGCGCTCGTTTTTTTCGCGAACGGTTGCGATCCGACTGTTCCCGGTTTCGTTGCCGTTAAATTTCAATCAGACGCGATCCCTTGGCTTAAACATAGCGGCGCCCGTTATTCAATTAAACCGCGAGCTTGTTAAACGCCTGACGCTTCTTCTCTGGACCGCATTTGCATAACGCCCCTATTCCCCGGCCCTCGAGATTATACGAGCTATCGTTTCACACCGCGGACGCAGTGTAATTATTCGACGATGATACCGGCCAAGCCATCGACGGAAATTATCGAAAGATTCATTTAGAGAGATATTTATGTGGGTAACGGTGGTCTCCCAAACTGTAATTATAATAATATGCTTATTACAAATAATGTTTCCGTAAGTCCAACCGTCGATCTGTAGAACCCAAACTGCTGCCATTTCTACAAACGATTGAATTTCTTGACACTAAGTTCACCGAGCACTAAAACCAACTATTTTGCATTACTTTATAAAAATAATAAGAACGTGCTACTCACATTTTCAATAATATGTTTAAAATAATATATAGTGTGTCCCACGAGCCCTCTCCACTTGAATATCTCGGTTATTTCAAACAATACGAAAAAATGTTGCTTACAGAACTTGTATATCATTTATACGATACTATGCAGTTTCTTAAACCCTACAACTTCTATAAATAACATTTCCTCGTATTGTTTGAAATAACCGAGATATTCAAGTGGATTGAGCTTGTGGGACACACTGCATATCCTAAGAAATAAATTTGCTAAATCATTTCTCACGTGTGCATCCTTAGAGTCTGAATAATTT
The DNA here is from genome assembly GCA_028454255.1 of Halictus ligatus. Lineage (NCBI taxonomy): Eukaryota > Metazoa > Arthropoda > Insecta > Hymenoptera > Halictidae > Halictus > Halictus ligatus. Next base: position 17,176,378 of record CM052131.1, read on the forward strand.
TAAAATAAAAATATTAGAACCCTACGTAAAATCCTACGCTACATTTCAAATAATACGACTGCTAACGTACCACTGAAAAGTCGTTCCAAAAATTCCAACTAACTGCCGTTATTTAATATTTCGTTCTGCAAAAAAAAAAGGAAAACAAAGTTAAAAGCTATGTTAAATTTCGCTGTAAAGAAATCAGAATTTTTCGCTTACCCTTAATTCCCCTTAATCTATAAAATTTCACTTTTAATTTTGCAGAGTTGAACTGATTCAGACAATCTAGACAAGCTATTTCCAGTGAAAGCCGTCGGACAGGTCGCGGATCGATACTTTAAAAAACTAGACACGCTCAAAATGACGAGCTCGTGAAGCCGAGATTCTTCGGCAGCCGGGAGTAGAGGATGCAGCCTAATAACGCGGCGTCAGTGGCGCGAAAACGGCCGCGCGAACGTTTTACGGCACACTTTCGAGCAAGTTCAAAGAGTAACAAGCGGTGTTAACGTTCGGCTCGGTTACAGGGTAGTTCATAAAGCGGCGGCGTTTCTTTGCCGCGACGGCGTACCGCGTGCAGATTGCCGTTCCCCTGTCGACGAATAATCGAGGATCGCGCACGGCCACACGAGCAGCTACGTTTTCTCGCGCCGAGCCGCCGAGTGTCAAGCTGCTGGCTTGTGTTATCAACTGCCGGTACGAAACTTTTTACATTATGTTAACTTGCGCACGAAATGGCCTCCCGCGGACCGTGAACTAGATGAACGTCAGCCTGACAGGAACTTTCCTTCGCCCTCTTCGGAACACGTGATCCTTCGGAAGAAGCTGTTCCCTGTTTATTCCTGCCTCGTCTTCTCATACCAACACATCTTCGCGACGAAAGTGTACCTCATGAAATAAAATGCTCGTTATGTCCCCTTCTGTGTTTGCGAAATTGTTTCAGGATTAGGAGACGTCGCGTTAGCCACGCTGTTTTTTGTCGTTTCGTTTGGCTTCGAATGTGTTGTAAGTTTTGTTTAATGGCAAAGGTGTAGACTTATAGAACTTACGATATTTTTAAATAGCTAAATTGCTGATTCGAGTTTCCAAAAATTCAGGCACGCGTGCATCAGGATTTAGGGGAAGTAGAAACGGTGCGCCATGATCAGACACGCTAGTTGGTCTTATTGAACAACGTGTTGTACGAACTTTGAAGATGATTCTTCGGGAAACGAAGTCTTATACGAATGTATAAAAAAAAATTGAAGAGAAGGTTGAAACTTTTCCACCTAATAATAAACAAAAATAAATAGTACCAAGAATCGACGTTTAAAATCTTATTAGAGACATGAGATATTGGAGACTAGGTGTCTTTCACGAAATCGATGGAAGTATACGAGAAGCAAGCAGCTCAAGCTTCTGTAATAGAAAAATGATCCGAGAAGACGACGAAGTGGTAAATCTGTGGGCAAAGACACTGTAAGTTGTGAAATAGTACCAGTTTCAGCACCGCTCCATTCTCGAAACTTCGAAACTAGTTTGAAGCCGCGCGACACTTTGAAAATCGATGAGTCCCCTCGCATCCGTCTCCCTTCACGTCACGCCGAAGCGTCACCTATTCAATGAGCACCGGCCGATGTCGTTTTTCGAAACAAGTGTCCACACTGGACGGGCCGTGTGTGTTCCGTTCGTTTTACGATCAGCAGAACTGGGGAAGCTGATGGGTTTGCCGAAGTTATAATGCAGGCGATGAAATTATGGTAAGGCCCTGCTGAAATTTCCATCGTAACTTCCAGCCTGAACTACGGAATCGATGCAGAACGTAGGATGATCAAAGTTCGAGGCCGTGGAAGCGTGGATGGTCGCTGATCGACGCTGGGCTAACGAAAATCAGTCCGCATCGTTGAGAAAGAGAATTGGGCGGATGGATGGCGGTCGGGTGCCACAGCGAAAGCTGTCTAGAGGGAGAGAGTAAAGAGAGAGAGAGGCAGAGAGAGAGAGAGAGAGAGGGGGGGAGAAAGTCCAAAGTGTAGCGAACTTGCGCTTTATGCACGTATGAATACGTACGCGTGATCTGAATGCTCATTGTAAATGGAATTACTTTGTGAATCAGGTCACAACGACCTTTCGTTTCGAAGAATGGGAGTTCCTGTGATCGAACCAATCACAGCTGCTCGGTAAATCCGATTCCCCTTCGTTACCACCGTTCTCTTTTTTTCTATAGAGAACCGCTGTCAGTCTGTTCAATGGAGCTCGCTAACACGCTGACACCACGGCGAAACATTCTTCAAAAACATGTCGAGCCAACAGGGGAAACGTAGACAAGCTGTATTCTGTCCACTAATTCTATCCGATGCAATTAAAATATCAGTCAGTATATTTGCTTATCCGAAACACTTCATTTTCAGTGCACTGTGCTTGATTGTATGGTAACATCCAGTGATTGAAACCATGTAGAAACCAATTTCTACTTTTGCGATTCATCTTCCGAATAAAACATGGAACAATGCGAAATTATTGTCATTCGTCTTTTTTCATTTGTATAGTTATACAGTACTAGCCCTTTTTTAAACGGTTTTTGATGTCTGTTATCTCGATTATCGCCTCGAAAGATTCGCCACGGACAGGAGGATAATTTTGGATTAATTTCCGTTGCTGGCGGACCTATGATCTTCAAGTTTTCCGCAAGGTTTAATTAGTCCAGTCTTTTGACCGCGTTTTAATCGAACGGCTACTGTTGTATTTTGTTAAAGCTTCGAAATATCGTCCCATGTATTATTTGGGAGCGGAAAAGAAGTCTTTCGAGACGGCACAGAGCAAGGGAAGCTCGGCACGTCTGTCCCCACCATGGATACTTTCGTAGTCCCAATGTTCAGGCTTTGGAGGCACAACGTAGTATATGTGACCGCTTAGTCCATGTTTCTCTAGAGCCGGAAATCCGTGTGATTCTGGGCCCCCAAAAAGACCCCTTTGCAGCTCCCAATAATAGAATAGTTGCTAGATAAATACTGTGCGTGACTCACAAGAAGTCTCGCGGGACGGCTCAAGGGCAAAGGGGGCACTCGCTCGCTCCGCCTATCCCCACCGTTCACGCTCTAGTAGGCCAATGCTTAGGCTTCAACGTAATACGCTGCATAGTATGTGCAACCGCTCTAGCCAATGGAGCAGCTAGAGGCGTGTCCCTTCCACTCTGAGCAATCAGCTCCGCATTCCTTTCACAAGACTTCTTGTGAGGCACGCACAGTAGTTGTTAGGAACGCCCCACTGTGCCTAACGTGCCCTCCGACGAGTAGGAACCTCACAGAAATAATCTTAAAAAATGAGCCCCAAATACTTACAAAGAATTTTGTAGCAGATGGTCGTCGAACGTGCGAGGCGCACGCAACGTTTGGAAATTGTTTATAGTAAAACAAAAAGCTCGTTGCTCACTGTACCGGTATGAATCCCACCTTTCGCTATTCATTCGACGAATGGCTGGTCAAAACACGGACATCGATGGCTCGATGCATCGACGCCGACGTTAGAATTTCATTGGTCGGTTTGTAGGCGGACCTCTCGAACCCCGTTTCGCGCAACAATGTGTTGCGTCGCGTATGGTTCGGCTGGATAAAATATCGTGTTGCCGACAGATTGTTCAAATCGGTTCCACAATTTGTGAAATATGAGAACCGCGCGGGTTTCGATGATTCTAGGTTTCTTGCCGAAATGGCAAGCGACCCGAACCCGAGAAATAATAGACAGAAATAATAGGATCGACACCTCGTTATTGTTGCAACAGTTAATTGAAGTGAATCCATGTTTTGGTGGATGCTTACCTAGAACAAGGCACCCGGGGTCGGCAAGAAACCATTCGTAATGCTAAGAACATCGAAACAAGAAGCCCCAAGTCAACGCTTCAATTCAACTATGAAATTACAAACACTCGGCAGTATTTTATATATTACTATGTATTACTGCGCGCTTAATATTCATATGCTATGAACGCTTCATATCAATGTTTCATTATTTCCTAAGCTTCTTGTCTTATACATATATATATAATTGGTTTTCTTAACAAATTTTTCTGGGTCAACCTAATATTTAAACGAAATGTTTATTTGACGAATTGCATGTTACGCTACCAGATTGATTACTCTGTGATTAGAGATACTACGGGTAAAATTAAAATTGCGTAGTTCACATTTAACACGAAACCAACCAAGCACAAAACATAAAAATTAAACGTCTTATAGAAGGTTGGAGAAGATTGAATTTACCTAAACTTTGTACAATTTTCATAATAATATCTGCTTCCATAAAGAAGTTAATTTAGTAATTTCGTATGAAAATGTTTTTTTAATTACAATAATTGTGAGATAGAAAACCGGTCATTTTGACCATGGTAAGTTTAGTGTTAAGACAATAGTTAACAGAATTTAAGAATACGAATACATTATTTTCGACGTATTAAAATTATTAAAACAAGAACTCTAGTCGGTTTTCATTTTTTGCAATTGATGCAGAACGTTTTTATTTTGTAGTAAGATCCGCGGTCTAATAACGATGAATGCAATGATTAACATATTTATATTCACACGGTTATAATATATTATTACACCAAAAATTTATGTACATACACGATTTCGAATACAAGTTTCATATTGTCAGACTTTTCGTCGGTAGACAATCTTCAGCAGTTCAGTAATCGTGCCTGTTAGTGGCCAAAAAATGCGGAACAACTTCGAGGAATCTATTTGCGATTTTCTGCCGTCTCTCTTAACTAGCTGAAAATTGGTATCGCAATTCGTCGTCCTTAGCCGAGGCCGACAAGCCGTTCCAGAAAGTCATGCTTGACAATGCAGTTAGTTGAACGACCTGCTCGTAGCACCCTTTCCTCGGAGAGTTCAAAATTACCCCGTAATGCGAGACTCCGAGTGGAAGCGCACTTGAGCCGGTGCAACCCAAGAAACTGCCGTCATCGTCGTTTGATCCGTCCCATTGCATCTAATCACCCCGAGTGTCCCCGGTTGCACGAGCGACTCTAACAAAATGTCCGTTGAATCGTGTCACGGCAACTAGAAAATGTCCAGCGGACGCCGAGAAGGAGATCGCGAAAACTGCCATATCGTATTTCCGACGATCATGCGGCGCGAGAATCGCGGATACTGACCTTCCCCCTCTCCCTCCCCGTTAATCAATAAACCTGCCGATTCCGCGAATCCCGCGAACCCGGGACAGGACACGGTGTAACGTGGCGATCGTAAGAGGATCGTCGAACCAACCGGAAAACCGTGGAGCTCGTTTTATCTGGCCCCCGGAGCGGAATGGTCCTGACGCAGGCAGATCGTGCGGATTCTCCGTGTCCACGGACGAGAGCTCGCTCTCCGGTTCTCTCTTTTTCTCTCTCTCTCTCTCTCTCTCTCTTCTTTTTTATCTCCGCGATAACGGTCGCCACGTGACGAATGGAAGCGGGCAGCAGGCGGTGCGCGTTTCTCACTCCGACTTTTGTTTCCAGATCCCACCGTGATCGAGATGGTGGTCGACGCCGGCAAGAACGTCACGTTGACTTGTCCCGGGGTGACGAAGGGCTCGATGATATCGATGCTCGAATGGCAGGCGAACGGCAAACGCGTACTCGAGTGGAGCAACAGCGCCACCACCATGTGGGACCAACGGAGCAGAGTCTCCTCGGCCAGCAATTATGCGCTGAGCTTTCATCCGGTCAGCAAGGAGGATACTGGCGATTACGGCTGCTTCGTGAACAATCGGAAACCGGCGCAGACCATCAAGCTCCTCGTCCAAGGTATGTAATCTTCGATCAGCTTCGATTTTATGGTGCCCGGACAGTTATGTCTCCGTGCACGTGACAACTTCGATTGTCACTTCAATGAATGTCAGTATCGTGTACAAGTGATATTGCTTGCCACCTTGTTGCTGGAGTGGAACGTCGTTAAATGCCTTTATTTTTAAATGCAAAATGATTCCAGAAACAATTTGCTACGTCCATAGATTCTTCGCTTAATACCTTAATACCACACTTGTGTCAAAGAAAAAGTTGTTTATCACCAGAAACTTTAACAGGTCCCTCCATGAAGCTGAAGAACATATTAACCCTTAGCACTCGAATGGTGACTGTAAAGCACCACTAAAAATTGCTGTATTATTATTTAAAATATTTTTGACATTATTACAGTTGTTTGTATCTAATAAATTACTAAACACTTCAGTATTCTACGAGTGAATTGCACCGTTTTCGTAGGTATAACCTGAAGAAAATATATACAGGAGGGAGATATTCTAGGTCGGAAGAAATTTCTCGTTTTTTATTAAAAATACCTTCGAGCGCAAAGGGTTAACATCAACTGCAAGATAATAAATAAATAGCTTAATACTTTCATACAAACAATGCATTACAAGTAATACATACACCTCTAAATTCTAACAAAAATAAATCTCATCAATTTCGTGGAATAAATTGTAAACCATTGGTATGTTAATTAGTAGAAAAAGATAAAGAAAGCAGACATTGTAGAAAAACATAATATTTCGAATAAATATGTGTACAGCCAGCAGTAATTAAATATAATGCATACTTGTTTACCTTCTACCTCTTTCTCGTCTGTAAATTCGCCTCTTATCCTTTTCCAGATACCGTAAAATATTTATTTTCGCTCTGATTGCGGTACAATTATACATATTTGTTTATACCATAAAAGTACGAACGGACCACAATTTGTTAAATGAAAGTGTAAAGCGAAACTGGATTAAGTATCACTTGAAAGTTTCTCGTGGTGCTACTTTTACGAGGGCATAACAACTATACGTAAACAATGATTCCCGCTTGTCAAGTAGCATAATTACAACAAAAGGTCCGCGATTCCTCGGGATCGGGGCTGTCACGTAACGTCACTTGCCCCATGAGATGACCGGAGCGATTCAAATGTAAATTACGGGTAATTGGTCGAATTGGCGCGATAAAATAATCTCGTAAAAATAATGACGGCCAATATGGACGTACTTTGTGATTTCTCGACGGGGTTGTCCGGGTCGGGCCGACATCGCGGCTGAATTAAAAATTAATCCCGCCCCAGTTGGCACGGCTCCAACTGGCTAAAGAGGTTAGATGTATTTGCGTTTCAAACTTGACGATCCATAATACTTTCAACGAATGCGAAACGGCGGCAGTGTGTTCGTTACACATTGATGGCGCAATAATTAAATCTAAACTAATTATTCAGCGACAAAAATGTTCTACATATTATATGGTTCCGGCTGAGCTCATCGACCGACGTGGAACCGCTCTCGGAAATATATTACACTGAAGCTTCTATTATGTGCTGGTACATTTTAGGTGTGTCGCAAGCTCGAATTTTTATCATATTTTAAATTTACTTGCCAAGGATATGAAGATTTGTTGGATTTTTATTTGAATTTAATGACCATTTTTACCGCGGTGTGACGTTTTCCGTCATTTATGAAATTGTTTGATGTGTTTTTAACGGATATTTTTAATGTACCGCGTAAGTGAATACGAAATATTGAAATACGTCAACAGACCTGTCATTTAGTCTGGCACTATACAATGTACGAGACAATAATTTTAATAAGTAGACTGCGGATATTTCGCGTTCGTAATAAAAATGACTAGATGAAATGTGAAACTGTAAAGACATTAGAAGAATTTAATTTAGAAATACAGTTTTATTTAACTTCTGTTTCGTATAATTGATTTAGGAAACTGTTCCTTTGGTAAGGAAATTCTGTGTCCTTTTTGTAGAAATAAAAGTGTAACGTGATAAATTAGGAGCTAAGAGTTTCGCAGAGTTGTGCGTTAGGAGGAAAAATGATGTGACTCGCGGGATTATGTATGACATATTGAGGCCTGATTAAGCAGGCGATTGGCAGGAGCACGCGAAGAATGTTTCCCGTCATATTATTTTAAATAGGGCCCCGAAGAGTGCTCGCATAACTAACGAAGGCAATTTTCGAGTCTCCCTGAAGCGTATGGCAGCTGAGCTGTTCGCAACTTCGATCCCTGGCCGCTTCGACGATATTGGATAAACTTGCGATCCGCGAGGGGCTAAATTTCGCCCTGCCTAATGCTGAAGTAGTTTACGTCGGTCGCACGATGGTCAAGCGTCGACGTTTCAGGTGTCCCGATCGAGTCATTTACGTTCGACAACTGTGCGCCTATTCGCTTCGATCCAGATTCACGCATAATCGTGCAACTTTCAGTTACTACGTACAGTGACACATAATGCATCACCGAGTACCATTTAAACCGGAACAACTTTCTGAAAGTTGAACCAAATGTGTTTTTTATTTTTGAAAAACTGGAAGAATCAGTTCACCAGATTACAAGATAATATTTTAGGTTTGAAAATTTGACAAGAAAATTTTTATTTTGCATGAAGACTTGCAGGTTAAGATCTTTATTTCCGGTGTAATAACAGGCGTTGCGTTGAGCCGCGAGAAATCGATGAAAAATTCTATATCTGTGATAACTTCTCTCCACTATGCACACTTCGAAATTCACATGCGCACCCCGATTCTGCCTCGATGTCAGTCAAACTGTCAGAAATTTCGGATATGCTGTTTAAACAATACGCTGTTATTAAATTTTTGCCCACTGGAAACGCTTCTCTCATAAACACTTTATTGCTACTTATAAAACATGGGCTGCCACTCCAAAATGTTTGATCACTCCTGGTAACTGCACAAAGACAAAATCTACATGAATATTTGAAGCGAAATACGACAGACGTTGCGACGCTTTTGTATTTATTATTTAAACATTATTCTTCAACGGCTGAGCACATTGTCCGTCACTTTGTTTCTTTAACCACCCTTCGTATAGTGTTTTCCTGTAGCGTAAGCAACAAAACAGTACTGTAAAGTAGACACTTTATGTCTATGTCATTATACTTTCAATTGGTTAAATCGTTTTATTAGCATTTTGCCTTGGCCTTTCATTTTCAGCAGATAACTTCCGGAAGCCAATTATTTATTTTTGCTACGGTACCGATTTCTTGCCGTGGTGTTAATTTGGAAGGGATATTTGCGGAAACTTTCTTCAAGGCGTCATTGAAAAACTTGTCGAACTTTGATAGAATCATATGGAAATTACAGTGTCTTCTCGATATACGTCAACAACACGGGTCTTGCCAGCAACATTGTTTACTCTCGAGCTTCGACGCCCCTCGCGGTAATGGGGACGGTTCTGTGATTTTTATCGGCCAGGTAATTGTGACATATATCGAGGAAAAATTGTATATAAAAAGTAATTGCACCGAGTTGCAAAGGTGTCCGGTGCATTTCTCCTTCGCGAAACTTGGACATCTTTCGTTCATTTAGTTTCCAATCGGAGACGAAACTTCGAAGTTCTTTCTCGTCCGAGGCAACACGGCCGCAAGCGTGTCAATCGTAACCGTATGCAACGGACTTCGCCGATCGATTTCCATTATAACTACTTGATGAGAAATGTTCAAAACGACAAAGATCGTCTCGGGCTCGCCTTAAAGCAACCGCGCAAACTTCCCACAAGGATACGACGTTTTCTCGTCGGTCGGCTCTCGGTCCTCCGGTGGCGGAGACGTTGAAGTTCGGGATGCGTTTCTTCTGTTCGTCGTTCGCTGTTAAAAATGAAGCAAACTTTTTCCGGTGCACTTACATTGCTTTCAGCCGGCCACCGGAGTACAACGGAGACCGAGGACCGCAGGGAATTTGTTGCAAGTTGCAAGCATCGGCTGTGTTCCCTGCTTTGAGCCACCGCGACGAAACTAGAACTCCCTCTAATCGTACGCCTTTTAAAGGAACCGGCGGACAACACATTCTCAGCAGGGACCCAGGTACGCTGGAAAGAGCGTCGTTCACCTGTTTCTTTCATACTCGCACAGTTCACCTTGAATAATTAATATTTCGTGAATATGGCGATTGGATTTTCTACGGATATTAACTTTAATTCAAGAGCAAAAGTTGTGGACGGTCACCGAGTTATTCACCTTCAATATCCTGGAAAATATAAGAAACCAAAGTGTGTCTATTTAATCGAACATTCCTTCAAGAGTTGTTAAACAATAAAAGTAACTATGCTGGGAGAATAATGTTAAAGCCTAGTTTCCAGACGAGCAGCTTTAAAGTTCGAAATAACTGTCCTCTATCCTGTGTTTTACAACACGCATAACCTGTGAACCAGTGAATTCCTCGCTTTAAAACTTCGTTTTTTCGCATTTTCTCGTCGAGATGTACAAGATTATGTAGTGAAAAATGAAAAATTTCTTGGTTGCCATGGTGAAGTTTAACCCTTATAAATATTTCGTACGTATAGGACTTCTAAAATCAAATATAAAAGAAATCTGATCGATCGAAGCTTCAATATTGCAGTACCTCCTTGGTCTACTCGATCTTCGAGACAAATAAATTATCTCGCGAGGAACGGACAGTGTGAAAGGTTGGCGTCCCGGCGCTCGTTGTTCCCATGTTTGAACGGAAGAAAAATTAGCCGATCCGTTTCATCGAAGCCATGCGTAATGGTCGTTCCGCTCATCCATTCGGCAAGCTTCCGCAATTTGTGTTCATCGAACCGGCTCACCATAAAAGTTGCGCGAGTTTGTACTAGCTGGCGAACTTCGAACTTCGAGCTGCGAATGAGAGATAGAGAGAAAGAGAGAGAGAGAGAGAGAGAGAGAGAGAGAGATAGTAAGAGAAAGCGACAGCGGCTGGAAAGGGATCGGCCCTCGGTAACTAGCTCGTTGTCCCTTGGTACTCTAATGCTTTACTTTACAGCCGAGTTTCTCTGTTCCCTCTCGCCGGGCTTTTGTTTGTTCTAAGTATTTACGGCTGATTTGAATTCGTCACGTGCAACCCGCCGCGTCAAAAGCTAACTTTTCCGAGCGTCCCATAGGCGCCAGAATCCTGGGAGTTCTCGTTAAAACTTCACCCCCGTAACTTGCCCCGAACTTATGCTCTCTCCTCTCCCTCTGACTCCATGCTATATTCGTCTCTCTCTCTCATTCTTTTCGATTTTCTATCTGGTGGTACGTGTATGTGTGTGTGTTTGTGTGTGTCCACGAGAGAGAGAGAGAGAGAGAGAGAGCAAGCGAGCGCATTAATGCTTGCCAAAGGAAGAAAGAGACAGAGAGGAACCGAACCCCCTATCGCGTTGTGTCGCCGGTCATTTGAATTCAATGCACGATCCGCGACTCAATTTGAATAAGAAGTTTCCCGCGGCTGAAACGAACTGCTTCCTAAAAATAAATTTAATATTTTCTCCGGGATTCGTTCTATCGGTTGAATGCGAGTAACAAACGACGGTTTCGTGGACGATTAGGAACGGCTGAGTCCGTGGAAACGGGAAACTTCGGCCAATCGATTCACTTCAAACGTCTTTCATCCCTAATCCGTTTTACCGAACGTTTCTAGCTATATTTCGCCTGGCCCAACGCCATGAGGAATGTTTGTTATGCATTTGCAGGGGTGATCCACCTTTCAGTGACCCTTACATTTTATTTTACATCAACCATTTCGCGTTTTCTTCAGATTTAACGTTCTGTCACGTGATCTGTTGTTTAATCGTGTCTGGATCAACCCCCTGCACTATATAATACCGGGTCAGGCAGACCGCACGAAGATTTCGTGCAGAATTTACTGAATACATATGCCATTAATTTCTTTTAAATCGAAATAATATTCTAGTTTCTTTTTGTCGACATAATATTTTATTTTCTTTTTGTCTTTTCCCTCGATATATGTCAACAACACGGGTCTTGCCAGCGTCATGTATCGTCCAGGAGACATACCTGCGGGATAGTGGGGATAATTCCGCGACGTTTATCGTCCTGAACTTGGCGACATATGTAGAGAAATCACTGTATACAGGTTATAATAAATACAATTTTTCATATAAGAGTTTACTACTTTGAATTATGATAGAATGTCAATATTTTTAACACTTTGGAAGATTTTTCTAAACCAATTAGGGAGCTTGAGTCTATATTGAACAGCTGCAGTTTCTTTGCAAAATATCATTAAAAATTGCCTCTTTCTGTTGCAAGTCGCAAGAGGAAAGTTAGAATCAGTCAAGTTTGAAAATTGACTTTCTTTATCGATATTGTTTTTACGCTAAGAAGAAATTAGTAATATCATTTCTTGAGGTTTGGAGAATAAATTATTGAGCGGAAGGGTATAAAAAGTACGGAAAGTATTATAGAATTCTGATGATTTAAATCAAAAGGAAACTCATGGTCCGCAGGGATTAAAAATAATTTTCATATTTCGGGTCAATGGATTTGTACGGTTAACCGATAATCGCGAACGAGGAAGGTCTACACGGTTCCATTGAAAGAAAATACGGATAGCTTCCCTTTGTTAGTAACGATTTCGCCTGGAGCAAGACAACTTAACGATATTCCTTTGAAGCCTACATGTGAAAATCTGTTGAAAATACTACTGAAAATTTCTCTTGCACAAGCATTTCGCACTTGACTGAAACGCGAGCGCGTGTTTTGTTTGATAAAGCGAACTAGAAAAAGTTTATTCTACAAACTTGGCACAGTTTTTCATGTGGAAACAGTAATCCCACTTGCAACAATAATTGCACGTCTTTCTGAAACATTTCAATGGAACATTTAAAATGGTTCACATTTTTTAGAAGAGTGCAAATGCATCTGTGTAATGAGTGGCAAAATGGTAGAAGTACAGAAATTAATTCGCTAAAATACATTTTTTGTAACAAATACTTACTTTAGCACGCTAAAGCATATTAAAGCATACTAAAAATGTTTTATAAGTAGGATACACATACTCTATCACATGTTTAACCCTGTTTTTTCCCCATAATTACCGTTTAAGAGTGACATGTATTAAAATACTACGCACACTATTATTTTTCTAATCTTTATTTCTAATTATTTCTTAATCTTTATTTCTAATTTTTTATCTTTCTTCATTTTTCTTTCTTTCATTGACATATTTGACTATTGCATCGTTTCCCTTTAATTCAAGTTTATAGTATGTTCGTTTATCATCATTATCAAGTTTTCAAAAAAAAAAAGGAAATGAGTGTCACGAGTTTCATTCGAATGTGGTGGCATACGCTGGCAGTGTATAGCGGCTTCTCAGAAAAACAATGGACGCTTATAGCCCGATATCTGCTTGAAGAACTTACTCGCACATGCTGCGTCGGAAGGGTTAATCGCGCAGCGCTTCCCACACTTCAAAGGTGAGAGTGTCGAGGGGATTCATGGCAGTGGTTCGTGTTCGCGCGGTCCTAGTTCCGATCGGCGAGACTCGGGCCGTTTCTTATATTGTGTATTCCGTGTGGCGTGTGATAACGTCTAGGAATTCTGGTCACGTAGTGTTTCAGCGGTAACCAATATCCGCGTTACATCAACCATTAAAATGAATATTTCTCGAATGTATGGCGAGGGTAAGATTTCGCTTCGCCCGGAGTACGATATTCACCGGGAACCAACCCACGGACCCGGGTCTCCGACCGAAGTCCGCGAGCGAATTTTTACACGCGACATGGATTTCCGTTCGATCCCCCTGTCTTCGGAATCCTGACGAGTAAATCCGACGATTTCGCGCCAGTTTTTTCCCCCGAAAGATCCTCTAATCACGGCCGAGCGATTAACGCGCGCTGAACGGATCTCTCTCTCTCTCTCTCTCTCTCTCTCTTTCAGTCGTTCTGCCTCGGACAACCCGGTTCGATTAATAGGACAATCATTTAGAAGGTGCCGGCGAGGAATCAGAATTTTGAAGCGACGCAGAACGGAACGGGTCTCCCCTGTGATTCAAGCAGATTCCCGTGGAATTAAATCAAACCCGCCGGAGCGTGATCACGGTAGGCGGAGGGGATTTCTCTGCTTTGACATTTCTTCGCTCGTGATGTGTTTCTTTTGCCCGATTTTTTTAACTCCGTCGTCATTCGGTCGCTCGGTGCTCAAGGAACGCGCGATAATGAGGTCTTTGTCCAAGGAGGGTCGGTGCACGGAAAACCACACCGAGCGGAAACGAGTGCAACTTTCTTATGCACCGTACAAAAGAAAGCAGTATTTTGGCCGATCAATCTTCCCTGTTTCTCAGCCTCGCTGCTGAAATGTTTTACCAACTGCGACGTACGTACCACCTTTATGAAATACCAAAAGAATTTAGCAGAAGAAAGTCACGAACACTCTGAATATCGTGTACTATGATTTAGAACAGCACAGAGTATGAAATTAATTTCATCTTTTTATCAAATTAATGAGTTAATGGGTCAGTGAGTTAATAATTTGCTTTAACTTTTTTTTATCTGGAACGTGCAATTTTCTAATAACTGACAAAAAGTGTGGGTTCCCCAAGGAAACAATAATATTACACCATATTAAAATATTATTTCAATTCGAAGATGTGGAAATAATAGCAAGAGATTTTCCTCGACGTAAAATCATTTTCAAACGTTAAATAAATGATATTTCCATATCCACTTTCTAAGGGAACCGAATATCCAAATAACTTCTGTTGTTTACATAACGAGGCGGTGCTGATACTTTCCAATGTACATCGAAAAGATCCAATCTAACTTCCATCCAGCAAGAAGTTCCCGTTCATAAATACTGAAACAATGATAACACCGTGCTATTTTCGTTCCTGATCGATCCCGACAAATGCAACCCTTCCACGGCCAGCAAAAACGCAAACATCACGCGCAACCGACAACGGGAACCAGGAGTTTGGTTGCGGTTGTTGATCCTCCCGATTCGTTTCCCGCAAAAATTAACTGCGAGAAATGCCGTTCCCGCCAAACAGAAGAAACTGGAGCGAAGAAAACACAAACAAATGTACGCTGTGCCGCCGGAGTCACTCGTGACCCGTAGCGGTGGGGGTAAGCTCGAGCGACCGAGGAACGTGAGAGGTTTAAATACAGTCATTTCTCTATATATGTCGCCCAGGCCTGGACGATAAACATCGCGGAATTATCCTCCTTACCGCAGGGTAGACCCGCGATGCTCGAGAGACCTTAGACGCGGAGGAGTGTAAACATAACAATGCTCCGGGTTGTTGACATATATCGAGAATTCACTGTATAGCCTTCATGACACATATTCCATTTTATTTTTGTGAGACGTACGAAATAAATATCATCCTCGAAATCGTTGAAACTGCTGATGCTATAAAATATCCTTACAGATCACTGCTAGTCGTAACTGGATACAATTAGTCAATCGAGCTATCAAGTCAATTGAGCATGGCAGTGCTAGACCACACATTGCAAACAATTACCCAATAGGATTGCCATATATTCCGGTGGAAGCAACATGGACGTTCGCAGGAGTACTTCAATTGCTATGAAGATATCAAAAAATGGATTACTTCACAAAAACCGAATTTCTTCTACCGAGGAATCAACTTATCACGTGAAAAGTGGGAGAAGGTTACGGCTAACGATAGAAAATACAATAAAATATTCCCTGGTTTTCTACTCGAACAAAGGACTTCTATTTGCCAAGAGAACCGCAGAAACTTGTTCAAGCACCTAATATTTCCTCCTGTTCCTCCCAGCTTTTATTTCTTCGACGAGCGCCCTCATCGACGGCAAAGAGAATTACATTTTCCAGTGAAATTATTCGAAATCGGTCAGACGTGGTCTCGCAGCGCGAGCGCGCCGGCGAAGGCGCCGGAAAAGAAAGGAAGTCCGATTGAATATGGAAGGGGTCTTGTACGCTAGGGTCTCGTTAATCTTCAAAGGGCCACGCGAACGTGGTCCTACGTCGAAATTGAATAAATGTTTTCGCCTTTTGTCGATGCTCCGGGAGAGACAGACGCACGCCCCTCGAGTTGTTGACGAGCAACCTCCGAGCAACGAGGGTTGAAAGCTCATCCGATTTCGTTTCTCTTCTTAAAGCGGACAATAGCGGTCCCGACGAGTCCACCACGATGCTTTGAAGTTTACTAACAATAAGTTTTGCTCGAACGAAAATCTGTAACATCTATACCGGCTTAAGTGGGGTCTGAAATTCGATTACAGCAGGCGGCCGAGAAAATGCAAGATCGTTTATCCACGCAGGGGTGCACAGTCTGTGGAAAAATGTCGCACGCTTTCAAACGGAATCGATCTTTTGAGATGTCTCCAAAAGATTTAACTAAATATTACTAACTATATACCGGTACCTTCCGTTAACGGTATACGTGAAATGAGACCTATTCAATCTTATTTGTAGTCAAACTATATCTATTAATGAGTTCAAGGTTATTTGACGGTCATAGTGTACCACATAACTGAACTCGTCTTAACAACAGCTACAACACTGTGGAGTTAAATATATATGGTGTTATTTAAAAATCATCGATGACCCTCGAAAGACCTTGAAAACGACTACGATCGGAACAGTTTTTTGTATTGCCATATTCCTCCCAGTTAACAGTGCAACTTTTCTCTCTTACATTTTCTTCTATCTCTAAGCCGAACGGAGCTATTACGATGGCCTGTTTCTCGTGAGCCACCCGGTATATTTCATATTAAAAGAAATAATAGTCACAAAGTTTCAGATCAGTTGTTCTACATATGGCGGAATAACGTTATCCTTTACGTGAAAAATTGATGCGAGGAACGGATAAGATTTAAGAAGATATTTTAACGAGGTTTGAACAAATGTTTAAAAGTACATTGATTTCTCTATACAGAGTGAGCCCGCAGAAACAGGACACCTAAATATCTCCGTTACTTTTCGTTGTACAAAAAAACTTCTTAAGACAAAGTTACACTGTTCGAAGAGCCACATGTAACGGTGTAAGGGAAAACATTTTTCAAGGTCATATTTTATGAGATTTCAGGGTCATCGATGTTTTTTAAAATGGAATGATATATATCTTCGTTAACATAATGTTGTAGCTGACAAAATAACGAATTCATCCATGTAACACAATATGTCGTACAAATGACCTTCAACCCAGAAAAATGGAATAAATAAAATTCAACGTGTTTATTTCTGTTACGCAAAATGGTAAAAAATATTCCCTTGAGTTGCTATACATTCAAATGTATTGCAATACACAACATAATAACAGATTCGGTGTTGACAGGAAGACATTTATGATATACCTTCACCTATACGTTCGTACAGAATCGTGTTTATGAACTACTAATTACTCTGAAGACCTTCTTGCTATCAGATTTCCACTGTTTCTAAGATTTTTAATCTATCAGTTTATCGATGAACGCTCACAATGCGTTACTCGAAGGAAAATAAGATCGATATAATTTTCATTTATGGAGAAAGTCGACAGTGTTTAAGAGAAGCAGTTCGGTTGTACAACGACCGATTTCCTAATCGTAATTGTCCATCAGTTTCCGTTTACTCCAATTTGATAAATAAATTCCGTGAAACTGGTAGTGTTGAAGAGAAAAAAATGTGCGAAGGTGATGACTTCACGGCTAAATGAATGTACAGCAGCTTAAGGGAATATTTTTTACCATTTTGCGTAACAGAAATAAAGCAAATGAATCTTACACGTTGAAGTTTATTCATTCCATTTTTCTGGGTTGAAGGTCATTTGTACGTCATATTGTGTTACATCGATGAATTCGTTATTTTGTCAGCTACAACATTATGTTAACGAAGATTTATCATTCCATTAAAAAAAAAACATCGATGACTATGAAATCTCATAAAAAGCGACCTTGAAAAATTTTTTTCCCTTACACCGTTACATGTGGCCCTTCGAACAGTGTAACTTTGTTCTCAAAAGTTTTTTTGTAGAACGAAAAGTAACGGAGATATTTAGGTGTCCTGTTTCTGTGGACTCATCCTGTATATGTCGCCAAGGCCTGGACGACAAACGTCACGGAATTATCCCCACTACGGCGGGGTATATCCCCGAAGCTCGTGAGGTCTCGGACGCCAAGGAGTGTAAATATAACAGGGCAAGACCAGTGTTGTCGACATATATCGAGAATTCGCTATACTTATATGGTTGAAAACCGTGATCTTTAATTCCGAGGGCAGGTCCACGGAGCGCTTTTAAATGCCAAGATCGAACGGAACAAGTAAACGGACAACGCGGGAGTAAAAAATTCTTGGACTTTGCGAGCGCCACCGAAGCACCGTCACGTACAACCGTGGGTGGAAGTCGACTGAAAGTGGCACGCCTGTTCTCTTCCCTATTTATCGCTTTTTACGGCCCCGCGTACGCGCGACCTGATTCGATGCACTTTGTTTCTACGTTTACGACTCCCAACAGTGGCAGCAATGATGTACGACAATGGGAGAAAAACGGGCCTCGGACAAGGAGCATCGTCGGTCGCGTACCATGTATTCTCGCGGTTTGAAATTCGACCTCTCACACCCTCCCTCACTCTTTCCTTCTCCCTTCCTCTCTTTTCCATCCACGGCCCTCCGACGGCTCTCTGTACGCCGTTTTACCCATGTGCTCTCTCTCTCTCTCTCTCTCTCTCTCTCTCTCTCTCTCTCTTTCTCTGCCGGTCTCCGATCTCTCGTTGCGCTTTTTTCCGAGCTGCACGCCGCGACGATGAGAATTCCATTAAATCAACCGAAACGACGGTATCGATGCGCGGTGCTCGTAAATCACGCCCGCCCGAGAATCGCCCTCGTGATTGAGAGTGTGATAAAGGAGCGAGGCATCGGCGGAATATCGAATTTGACGGTCGAAAACGTCACCGTAATGAAGTTATCGAGGGGTGCCACGGCTCTCGGCTGAAACGATCTATTTTTCCCATCGACCCGCTTCTCGAAAAAAAAAAATACAACGAATGACTTTTGCTTATTTTCAAGGTCTCTTCCGTTCATTGCCTGCCCAAGCGCTCGGCGTGCGATTCGTTTAGAAAAGAGGTACCATGAAAGGGTCAATTCCTTTCAACTCGTAATAGCATTAAAGGTGTTTTAACAGGTTGAGTGATATTACAAATGCTCATAGACTGTGGACCATTTGGCAAAACAAAGGTGTTCAATATCGACTGCAAGAAGCTGGAACCAAATAAAAATTGTGTTCCTTCTTTGATGAGTTTAGTAAGCTGAAAACTGTATATCGATAAACTGAAATGCTTTTAATCTCCTTGCTCTTTTGAATTTTCAGTTTTGCCATGAATATATAAAATTCGCCGTCTACCGATGAAGGTCACAGGAAATCAGAACAATTTATTGAATAATACAAGAATAGAACAATTTTTTTCTCAGCATTTTCACACTTTGTAGATCCTAATAATATTTTGTTTACTCAACGCTCCACTGCATTTTCATTAACCAATATTGTTCTTTCTTTTTATCGTGAAACATTACTGCAAACAAAGGTATTTATTCAAGCTATTAAGCAGTTGTAAGAAGTTAAATAAACAAATATTTTCGTCGTGGGTCTCGCAAACCCAACCCGTTCACCAGGGGGTTAATAGATTGCAGTGAAAATTGATTTTGCATGAATTGACAATTTCACATTGGAATAATCAATTTTTAAATGAATGCCTGGCCACGCCGAATTCTTATGTATTTTTGTATGAAGTATTGGTGTCCCACTAAAAAACGCTGAAAAATTTCGAATGAAATTTCATTTTCTGGAAAATGGAATTTGGAAATGCATTGAGAGCGCGCGCCATTCAATGGGGATTGGCCGACGTGTCTGTTAATGGCTTTCCGGTTTTACTTCTTGTACCTGTGAATGCACGGAAACCTGATGAATTTTCGAATTTTATTATCACGAAAACAAATCCTGGATTAAACATTTTCATTTGAAATTTTATCTTCGATGGTTTCATAATTTTTAATGCTCTCCGCATTAACGACATTTAACTAGCCATGAAATTTCATACGTGGATATTTCGTGAAAAATTGATCTATTGTCTGCCACGTTTTCGTCGATCAATTTTACACAATAATAATTTGTATTCAGAAAACACAGGAAGTGTGCACAGCTTACTACATTATTGATAAACAGTTTCAACTTTCTCTCGACCTCGAAGTCTCGAAAGTTGTGGCCGTCTATCGACCTTGTCGTGACATCGATGGTTGATATCGTCTGTGTCATCGGCGATATTTGTTTAAAATTTAAGAAAACCTTCGAACGGTTTACTGAGGCCGTCGCAGAGGCGGTATCGGTTGATGCCCCAACAATGTCGATCGGTGGCTCTCGCTTTCGAGACCTCTAACCTACTAATGCTAAACAGAAGAGCTGCTCTACAAGCGTGTTGCCTCGTCACGTCACCATCTTTTTTGTCGGTGATGAATCAAAGGAACAAACGAGATCATCCGACCCTCGACAGCTATCTTCTCTTCGCATCAGTTCTTAGCTGACGAAAGTATTCGAACGTCCTTTGGGTCACAAGAACTTTTCTAAAATTCGACCGAACAGCTTAGAATCGTCGATTTTATTACAGGTCGTGTAGTAATGATTTCGAGAAAATTGCAATTGGCAAGATCTACATAGAAAAATAAGAAAGGCACTTTTCGAAACTTTTTTATGCGAGCCCGTAATGAAAATTTAAAGTGCGCTTCTTTTAGATGTATGTTAGTTACACACATGCTGAAAAGTTCATCGACATCCATCGACGTTCAATCGAGCTGTAAGTGGTTAAAAGCGATGAAAATTACAGTTTTTCACGACTTTTGGTCTACAAAAGCTATTATCTAAATTTTCAATATGGACCCACACAAAAGATTTCTGAAAAACAACTTTTAGCACTTTCTCTGCAAATTTTCCAAAAAATTTTATTTTGCACCTCATGTAGTAAAACTAATCGTTCTAACTTCTAAAAAAAAATCTTTAAGCCCTAAAATCTAAAATCCCTTTCAAGAGTATCGGAATATTCTTTCAGCCGACTGTATCTCATCATTTTCAATTCTTCATCCCCAACCAATGCGCGTTCCGCGTTCACGTTCGATCTACAGTCAAAAAAATTGCAGAATCACCCGGGGTGGGGGGGGAAGCGATTGTCGCAACGGGGGTAGTGGGGTGGTTTAGGGGAGGAGGAGTTAAAATAGGTGACAGTGGAGATTGATACAAACAATACCGGAGGCCGGTTCGGCATGCAAAGGTGGTCGTTATCCGGGGAATAATCGTGGCTCGTTAGGGGTTGCCGAGATTTCGCGGCGCTTCTTTCCCCTTTCCCGGTCGCCTCCTCCCTTTGTCCTTTGTTTTCAGCCGTCTGTCTCTATTACTCTCGTCGTCGCACTCCTTGCATATTCCGTCATGCATATGAATGAAATGATTTCGCCGTGAGAGTTGAAGAAAAACCGGAGGAACCGGCTCTCGCTGTTAAACGACTCCGCGCTTATTCATGGCGCGGGACGGGCGAATACCGGATTCTGATGCAGTAAACCGCCGTGCGCTGGTATGATAATTCCGGCCCCGTGTCCGCCGCTTTGCTTCGCGCATTCGCGACAAGATTCCGGGAAGGATGGATATCCACGAGTGCTCCGGATCCATCTTTGCCGTCTCTCTTCCGCGGAAACGGTTCGACGATCGTTCGTGACGTTCGCGCCTCTCTCGCCAATGCGTCAAAGTCGTCGAGCGATTTCGTGGACCGTTTAACGAGCGGGTGGGAGGATTAAATGCGTTGAAGAGAAAGAAAGAGAGACAGAGAGAACGAAAGAGAGAGAATGAATGCAACTCTAGATTCCGGTTGCCCCGCGATTTCTGAATGTTCATGCAAATTCTTTTTTACATGAGCACGGCGACATTTAATCCTCCGTCCTCGGAGGACAACTGTGGAGCACCGTTCGAGGTTGCTGTGCTGTACTTACGAGAGAATTTTTGCATTCAATTTGTTTGTTAGACTGCGGATCTTTATGCAAAACAAAATTTTTTTGTCTGAACTGCAACGAACTGAAGTGAAATAGATATTTCTTTTTCTTATATGTCCAGCAGATTGAAAATAGTATGTTTAAATTGTTCTAATGTTTTTGCTGCTTAAAAAATTAAAGGTTGAAAAATTTTAACTTATTATTAAAAATTTTCGTAATAAATGCATAAAATCCGCAGTCAGTTATTCCTCTTTTTCGATTTATTTTTACATGTACAAATTTCTCGCCCACCCTGTATGTCACGAAAATAACACAAGTTTACCGGACGTGAAAGCAAACACTAAACCTACTATGATTCAACGACTGGCTCTAAATGTTACAATTATCGAAATTACAAAAGGACGTTATTCTAGAAAATAGTCGAATCAACTCTACTACCGAAATACAGTGAATTCCCGATATATGTCAATAACACGGGTCTTGCCAGCGTCGTGTATCCTCCAGGAGCCATACCCGAGCCTCTCGAGCTTTGCGGACCCTCACGGGGCATACCCCGCGGTAGTGGGGATAATTCCGCGACATTTATCACTCAGGCCTTAGTGGCATATATAGGGAAATCACTGAACCTGTTAAAAACTAAGTACAGAATCTAAATAAATTCAGTGTTTTGTAGGGTTATGAATGAAACACTGTATTAGAGTGATTGTTTAGAGTGCCTGTGGACGCGACATTGTGGCGCCAACGTGTTTGGGTCCTGCGTGAGAGGAAGTCTGTTTGGGCCTAAGTGTGGAAGAAGAGTGTTTGGGTCTCGGTGACATGAATAAAGTGTTTAACACTAGAACGACGGGAGCAGTCAAAATGACTGCTTCCTAATTATTTCTTTTACAATTACTGGAATTGTAAAAATGTTTTCATCGGAAATTTTTTAACGAACCTCTTCATTGAAGCACACATTACAATAAAAGTTGTATGAAGTCCGAATGGGCACAGTCTTGTCACTGTTACAAAGCAATATACGTCAGTCACATTTATTGCTCTGTCGTTCTAGTGTTAAAGGCCGAAGCGGAGGGCGTACGTGACTGTTTGGGTTCTCCGAATGGATGTGAAACTGATAGAGAGAGAATTATAATGCGAGAGAGGAAGAATGAAAGTATGCCTTATTATAAAACGGACGAATGCGAGGGATGTCAGTCAGTCAGTAGGTAGAGAGCGGGTCAGTAGAGTGAGAGTCGCGAGCGAATGAGTTGACGAGATATTGAATTGTTGTTTGAGAGCCAAGTTGTCGAAGTAGAATAAAGTACTTTAGCGAAATCTGTATGAAACCACTCCACCTGTTACGTCACACCTAAGACGTAGGAGTTTCTGTTGGAGCACTTCTAATCGCGCCATCTCTTGTCATATAATTTAAGCCGAGCGTTGTCACGTGACTAATTATAACGCGTGTGCCGAACTGCTTATGGAAAGATCGGTCTTCTCTATTCGGCCGTCGACGTGCGCAGATGTGATTCCTATGCGCAAAATACTTGCAAAAAAATGCGCACATAAGTGTTATATTCCATCAATTCTAAAAAGTATAATTTTTGTTCACAACCCTGTAATAAAATGGCAGCGTCCGTACTTTCCGAGGATCATATTCGTCGTTGCATACTTTTTCATTTTACTGATATTCCATTAGTTTCCTTTAAAATATTACTACATTTTTATAAGGTATCACACATCAGTCACTTTTCAGGTTCGGTAGATTTCCTGAAATAACAAATACAAATACACATTAAACAACGTTAATTTGACCGTGAAGCGACACATTATAATCAAAATCGAGCGTAAGATCGATAACACGGGTTCTCATTTGCAATGTAGAGATTCGTTCGCATGTATTGGAGCGAAACGTGAGACCTCGTTTGCAAACGGTGCTCTAAGGATCGTATATCGATACGGTAACGCGAAGAGAAGGATTCCGTGTCTACGCTAATTGGATCAAACAGTAGCCGAAGGGTCAGGTAGTGTGGGTACGCGAACAACTAGTTTGCAGGTGCTCCCCGGTCCGATCCCGTTTGAGAACCGCAGCGACGTGATTAGGAGAGTAAGCAAAGAAACCGTTCGGAGATGTATGCACCTCGGGACCGCGTGTTTCGAGAAAGGAGGCGGGAATCTGATCGGTGTAAACGGAAGAACGAAAAGATGGGATGGATTCTGCGAGTCGGTCTCGAAGAGGAGTGCAGTTGCGGTCTACGGAGAAAGGAGAAACTTTTGGAGGAGGCAGCGACGACAGGACGCGGACGCCATGACGAGAAAGAGAGATTGCATCCTTCCGCGTCGAGGCAAATAAAATGTCTCTTTGTATCCCGGCAGAGAAGGCTTTTCTGGCGGCCCACCCGAGGCCTCCGACCCTTCTACTCGCCCGCTTCTTTCCTCTTCGTCATCGCGTCGTCTTTGCCACCGTCGACCAATCGAGTTGCACTTGACACGCTTCCGTATCCGTTAGGACGGAAATTGCACGGTGACTCTGTAATCAAAACGATCGGCTTAGGCGATCGGGCTAATGACATGCGCGCCGTATACGTGTAAGTTGTTTAGGCCAGGGATTATCGTTGACTTCATCTACTGTCGCCCGTTAACGAGACTTTAATCGTCGCGTGAACGACGGCCTAAGCAGCAGCTGCGTGCCGCAAAACGCGTCCCGGTGTTCCCCGTTCTATTTTTGTCGTTTATTCTTCCGATCGATCGAAGCCTTTAGCACCGGAGATCGGGGAACACGCTCGATAAAGGTTCTTCTGTTTTCGGAGCCAACGTTCTCCGCTCCTCCACGGGGCACATCGTAGCGCACGTAAATTGTTTCGCTATATTTGGACGAGAGGATCTGGGTTAGGCGAGTCTAGTCTGAAATGAGTCAAGGTGGAAGTGGCTCTCGGTACCGACGCAAATAAAATTTCTCTTCCTCAAGATCACTCTGCCGCTTGTTCACCGAGCGTTATTGTCGCAAGTAGAGTCGGCTTACCTTTACTTGCCTCCCCTTTTACAGAGATTCCTTGTTCCGGAAGCGAATAACTAATCGCTCGACTGCGAAACTTTGTATCAACTACTGCTTTCAGTATATGTTTCGATAAATCGACTGGTGTTTATTACGTTTTTCCGGCCACAAATTAACCTATTATACACAACGACACTAAAGAAGTTATACTTAGAAGTCATACTTAGAAGTGTGTCAAAACGACATTAGTCTTAAAATAAATAAATAAAACGGTGTAAATAGCTCTCTTCATCTTCAGATAAGTTAGAATAAATGTTTTAAGAGGCGTATACAGTATTTTTTCCATTTATGACATTGTGTGACCTTCAAAGTCATTGTGCTGTATAAAAATGAATTCGTTTTGGCATATATCCCTCTTCAATTAGTTTTAGAATATATATGACGTAAAAAAATACATAGAATTCCTTTTGAAAATTTGAAGGTCACCTTCGTATCTAAAAAAATAATGCAGACAAAAAGACTTATAGATACCATTACACTGCTTGCATAAAACAGCCGGCTAATGTTAGCATGAACACCCTGTATATAAATTGGATAAGAAGCTGTAGGAATTTCTTCAAAGTGACGTAACTTTGCAAAGTGTTGCTAAGTCGCCTGGCAACAGTGTCAGAAATGACCAGGTACAAGTGTGTTAAAATAAGTTTACAGTTGCAGAAACTTTAACATTCTAATATATTTCATTCAAAATTTAATACGAATACTGTAGCTAAGAGGTGAATAGTTGATTAATAGAAAATTGTTATTAATTCTTATAAAGGAAAGTTCGTTGTCGACGAATGATTGTTGAAACGTTTAAAGGGATTTTCAGTATCGATGTTTGATCTCGGCAGAAATCAGGTGGATCTTGATCATCCAGCTCCGAGGCTTCGAGGAGATTAAACTCTAAAAGAATGATAGTCAATTGCAGCCTGGTCAGCGCGGAATCGGTTCATTCTTCGCAGTCGAAGATCATCTTTGCCGGTATCATTCTCACGGGACGATAAAGCAGGTTCGCATCGCGGCAGTTCGCAATCGTAGCACAAATCTCGCGGCCGCAGGATCGCGGCTATCGAATTTCGATAATTCGGCGCCACGCAAGCATTTCCGGCCGCAGGCCGTAAAGATCGCAAGAGCTACTTGTAAATTTTCTCATGTAGATTCGGCGCGCCGCGCGTAGGCACGCCCTCGCATCCAAGATAAGCTTCTCGAGATCTGTGCATTAATACTGGAAGCATCGAACACTCGAGGCAGCCTGTTTCGAATGTCTTATAAAAATTGCATGGGTACACTCGTTAAAATTTTGCGCGAAAAAGTAACTTGCGAGTTTGTTTAATAATTTTACGCAAAAGCATCGCTACGGTACCGTTAACTTGGACACAGCAAAATATTGATATACTGTTTTATTGATGATATGTAGACAGCGGATTTTATGCATTTATGACAACACTGAGTAATTTATAACAGTGAAAATATTAGAAAAATTTGAAAATACTCTTATATCGTTTTCTACTAAATTTATTACGAAAGAAAATATATTTTTGTTTCACTTCAGTTTGTAGCAATTGAAGTCGAAAATTTTTACTTTGCATAAAGATCCGCTCTCTACCGATATGTGTATTTAAATCGAAATATTTCACTTTTCTGAATGGACAGTGCATGATTGTCTATTTGTGTGACTTTATTATTCATTATTTCGTAATTTAAAGAGGGAATAGTGCACCAATAGGACAGAATTTCAAACAGGATCCAATAAAATAAAAATTATAAAAGTAAAATGTCACATCTTGCAAGTATTAAAAAGACTTGAAAAGAAAAGAAAACAAAAACTAATAAGAAAATAATTTCAAATGAAAGATTCAACGTAAAATCACAGGTCCACGGCGAACGATGATGAACACGTCGATCGCTTAAGAGTACACATGATTCAAAAATATGCAACACAAATTGATGCATACGGTGGTCTATGGTGCACGGGAGCTCGCGAAAATGCATCTGCGCGCAGAGCCCAAGGGACCAATTGGATTCAACCCCGAAAAGGATGTTACCGCTAGCATGACGACAGACATTAGGGTGTGTGTATAATGCGAGGACGTGAGAGCGCGTCTGTGTACGACAGGAAATTCATAGGAACGACGTACAGGTTGGGCAATGCGAATGTACCTCTCGCACCGATTGCTTGTCTGTCTGAACAGACTGCCGCTGTACTATCGTCTGCAATTTCTCAAACTGCATTTGCACACAAATTTTAAACATTCTCAAAAATACAAGAAATACACAATGCAGTCCAAGAATTGCTTTGAAATTTATGTAACCCTTTGCCTTATGATATGGAGTCAGATTTATATCGAAGTTTTCGATCAGAATTTATCAATACTTTGGGTTCCTACTCATCAATTTAAAAATTCCATAAAATCAAATTAATAATATTAAGAACACACTTTCACCTTTCCAGCATTTTTCAGATCCTCGCTAAATTTGCTAGACTCAAAATTATTTACATCTGAGTAAATAATTACGTCTCCCAGTAGCGAGAGGCAGTCAAAGTGCTCACTTTAAACTGGAATAAAAAAAACTAGTTTTCTGTCATCAATATTTTCGCTGAAAATGTGGATATAAAAAAATGTTCTCTTTCTCGTAGAAGCACGACAAAGAAGCTAGCCATAAATTATAGCGCAAGGGGTTGGAGTACAGTCTTTTATCGATATATGTCGCAAATACCTGGCTGATATAAGTCGCAGCACTATTCCCACTACCGCGGGCTATACCCCTTGAGGTGCCGCGAAACTCGAGAAGCCTCGAACGCCGAAGAATGTAAGGTAGCGTGAATCAAGGTATCTCCTGGACAATATATGTCGCTGACAAGACCCGCGTTGTTAACATATACCGAAAACAGCACTGTACAGAACAACACAAATTCTAGAAACATCAAGCTCAAGTTCCATCTTGTTTGTTCGTCGATTTCTCTTAAGCCCGTTTAAACGACAGGCGTTCCGTATGAATTACGTTCCCCTCATTCATCGTTCCCTTGCATCGGCGCCGAGGCGACCTTGAAAAGTGAAATAGTAATACGTTTCGTTCGCAATTCTACGTGAAATTCCACAACACGCGGGGGGATCGAGGTAACAGGCTTTCGCGTGTTTCGCCGGTTTCTCCGCGATTCAGCACTTAAAGCGACACTTGCCTTGAAGCAGCCAGTACACTCTCAACCGTAGACTCTCGGGTCGTGCGCACGCTAGTGTATTCACACACTAATAGGGACACGTACAAGTACGCGCGCGCGCGGGTTTCTCGCAACGCGGGGTTGAAGTGCGCCCAGAATTCGTCTAGCCGGTGGTAGAACGAAGAAAATGGAATCACGAATAGCGGGGCCGAAGCCGGCTGAAATTTCAGCGTAGGTGAAACCGACGCTGGCCGGAAATCCCATTTTGACTGTATAACTGTCGTCTGCAGGCTCGCGACCGAATAAACTTCAGCCT
The DNA here is from genome assembly GCA_028454255.1 of Halictus ligatus. Taxonomy (NCBI): domain Eukaryota; kingdom Metazoa; phylum Arthropoda; class Insecta; order Hymenoptera; family Halictidae; genus Halictus; species Halictus ligatus. Next base: position 17,204,532 of record CM052131.1, read on the forward strand.
CGGCGAAAATGAAGCTGCTCAGACCTCCATCTTGTTTATCGAACCGATATAAATAACAACGTTCGGTCGATCTCTCCCCATTCTCAGAAAATATTTTTAGACAACGAATTTTATTCATCAGAAAATTACAGAAAATTTCTATTTTACGCACAGTGGTAAACTGCTCTGCAGGGTGTTATTTAGAATAAGTTTGCCTTGTAAGGACAAAATTAGAAGTCTGCGAGCGACGAAGGTGTCAAGGTTCAAGGAGTTTCTCTTTCATAATCAGGCATGGGTCCTAGGATCGTCGTGCTGTTTCCCGCGTTGTTGCTGGGACAAGGTTCGCAAGACAGACCGAAACAGAATTACGGAACTTTAATATTACGCGAATGTACGCAGCCGAGACATGTCGCTCCGCGTTGTCCGCCTGGAACCCGGCCAAGGCGTCTTCCGTGTATTTAGACTTTCGTATTATAACGTCTCCGGAGCCGGCTGTATCTGCCGGTGGCAAAAAATAGAGATCTGGACACTCTACTCCTTCCGTTCCCGTTTCCCTATTCCATCTGTCAAACACATACTGCCATCCATAACAATACAATAAATCTGGAAAATGGTTTGGGATTGTTCGAAACATTGAGAATTTGTGGCGTGGTTGCGAGCTTATCGGACTGTCGAGAATTTGCCTTTAGTTATATTCTTATTTACAAGTCGTGCAGGATGCTGCGATTCATTCTTCCGCACTGCGAAGTAGAAACTACCACTGAAGTCAAGAAGCTAGTTCGGGACATTTTGTATATTTCAGATATCTTGATAATACTGTATGAATGTGTAATACTATTCATGTTCAAATTCTCAACAGAAAAATGTTCAGTTTTTCGATAATTTTTGTCACAAAATAAAGTAAACAGTACGGTAATTTCTCCATATATGTCGCCAAGGCCTGGATGATAAACTTCGCGGAATTATCCCCACTATCGCGGGGTATATCTCGTGAGAGGCCCCTCAGCTGGAGATGCCTCAGACGCCGAGCAGTGTGAACATAACAAAGAACCGGGTTGTTGACATATATAGAGAATTCACTCTATAGCCTTCATGAGACATATTCCATTTTATTTTTGCGAGACGTACGAAATAAATTCCATCCTCCAAATCATTCAAACTGCTGATGCTATAAAATATCATCACAGATCACTGCCAATCGTAACTGAGAACAATTAATCAATTAAAGTCGAGAATTCTCAGAAAAACGTCCAGAATATGCCAAAAAAAATGACAAAGTGATTTTGCAGCATGAAGGTACTAGACCACAGTGCTAGAACATGGCTCGAGTATGTCTCCCAGACGATGCATAACGATGGCAAGACCCGTGTTGTTGACATATATCGAGAATCCACTGTATTTGCTATTCGAAAAAAATGGGGAACTCGTTGATCGATTCTCACGGATTTATACGAGACCTTGTTGAACGTCCCCACAATCACGTGTAAGTACCAGGAAAAGTAATAAAAACAAGGTCGGTAATGACTTTCAGAAAAATAAAACGACGTTGATAATATTCGTGTAGCATGAGGAGGTTGTCGGTCGTATTTCGCAAGTCGCGTGTGCGTGTACGAGGGCGTGCAATTTTTTTCACGCTCTGTATAGATCCGAATCAAGTTTTCCGTGGAAAATTGCAAATTTTATCCATTTTTTAAAAATATCATTCAACGCTAAGTTACATATTCGTATTCAGCTGGGCTGTGCCGAAGCGAACGTTTGCTTTCACGACGAATACACGACGCATTCTCACGGAAATGACGAACTGCTAGTTTTAGAATTTACTTATTTGATTTCGCCGACAAAGCAATTGTACAAATGGAGTTCCGGGGCGCGTGTTTACGCCAACGTACGAATAAATAAAGAACGCAAGTACAATAGTTCGCAAGTAGACGGTCTTTAAGTTCGAAGTAATTAGAACTGTACCGGGACCTCCGACGAACTTGTGCTGGAAGTATATGGCGGGGAGCGTCTAGTTGACGTAGCTAAGTCACGGTCTGATTCTGTAAACCTTTTCGTCCTACGTTCGAGCCGTTCATCGAGGCAAGCTTCGGTTCGCCATGTAATTAAGGCTACGGTGAAAACAATTAAATTTTTAATTCGATCGAGCACTTAATCCTCGCTAGGCGAATAGTTTCAATAATTTCACGGTAACCGTGGCTGGATCCATTCAAATTGTTAAGCGTTAATTTTTAGATATATTTTTGAACCTACATCTTCGAAGCAAAGTTGATGACCTTATGCGAGTAATTAAATTATTGTAAAGCATTGAATACATGGTAAAAATAAATTGAAAATGGATACCCAAGTATTGAAATACGTGTTAACCCTTAGCACACATGGTGACATTATTCAAACTATTTTTTACATTATTAAATTTGTTTGTATTTAATAAACCACTAAACATGTGAGTATTGTACGAGCAAATTGCACCATTTTTGTGTGTATAACATGAAAAAGTGTATATAGAAGGAAAAAATTCGAAATCGGAAGAAATATTGCGTTTTGGAGTTAAAATAGTTTCGAGTGCAAAGGCTTTATGAAACAACTGGTATGGTTAGGTACTACTCAAAATTTCTTCAGCGTGTACAAATGTGTTTCGCAGTCAAAGGGCTAAGCGACCTTCTATACAAGATACGCATTCTCGCGCATCGCCGGTTCATCTGGGCAAACAAATGGCCCAAGCATGAAATTCGAAATACCAAAACCAGAAGGCGAACGGACCGCCCCAAAAAAAAAAACCGCGCACCTCTTCGAAAGTTTTCCGCGAATTCGGCGGAGTCGCTGTGCAAACCGAGGCCGGATTAGCATACGGTTCGTTACTTACCGGATCCGGGGAATAATCTAACGGCCGTGGAGGCGGCGAATTCTTTTTCCGCGTGCACGCACGCGAATTTCGTGACACAGACCCGTTACGTTTGTCGCGTTCTGCTTCTTTTCTATCTACAAGCGCGGAGGGACGAAAATATTTTCCCCAGAAAACCAATTACCTGACTTGGCCGGCACGTTTGTTCTGTATGCGAGCGCGTGTTCGCGATATCGCAGTAATACACGGACCGTATCGCAGCGGTCGGATCTTTCTTCGTTTCGTTAGCTCGGCAATCGGGCCCGGTTTCCCGAATGGTTCCGCCTCGGTGAGCCTCGGCTCTCTCTCTCTCTCTCCCTCTCTCCCTCTCTCCCTCTCTCACTCCTTCCCCTCCTCCCTCTCTGTCTCTCCCTCGCAAAGCCACCCGTGCCGGTTTCAGTGAAAATCGAGTTACGCGCGGAATTTTTTCCAGCGCCGCGATATTTGACAAAGGCCCCGCCGCGATCCGGCTTCGCGTAATCACGGAGCCGAATTGCATTTCCGGTCTAGCCCCGGTTACGGTCGCGCGCGCCGGGAATACATGAATTCTTGCAAACCCCCGCGAAGAACGAAATTATCGGTGGAAAACGGGCAACGGTCGAACGAACCGGACGAACCAACCCCGGCGAGCGAGCGAGCGAACGAACGAACGAACGCGAACGTTTCAAGTGACCCAGTTGTCGGACATACGGTATTCGTTCGATGGGCGGACGCGAAATTAAAAGTGTCGCCTGCGCTTGCCGGGGACAATCAACGGGAAAATCGGATGATCAGATAGAGCAGAGAATTCCGGCTATTGAGCGGCCCGGCCGGCGCGGATACATGCAAATGAGCACCACCGAAGGAGCGATAGAGTGGGATCGGTTAGTGGATTACTGGCTGGCCGTTCAGCCATACGAATAAAAAATAAATGCCGACCAGATGTTGATTCTA